>APFE030035648.1:210646-280847 GCA_000404065.3 Pinus taeda
GTCTTTTCATTTGAATCATCCAAGAATTGTTCATTTATGTAATGTAAAGGAGGTTGCCCCCTCGAAGAGGCTGAATTCTAAGGAGTTGATCTATCTTTTCTATCTTTTCTTGAGCTGGTTTCATAATAGTGATCATGGAGGGGACAGAGAGCAGTAGACAGTGGACAAAAAGTAGTAGGCAGACTCGACAGGGGCAGAGGCTAGAGAGCAGTAGGCAGAAGGGAGTTACAACTATTTTGGGAGTTGGCTTTGATACCATGTTAGACCAGGCAATAACTCCTCAACACATTGATTTTTATGTTTCATTCCTTCAGGTAGGTCTTCATTATATACATGAGGGAGAGACTGTTCACTTCATCTCCCGATGAATGTTCATATTACCTATTTATTTATTTACATTATATTCACCCAATCCTGATGATTAGGTGTCAACATCTCATATCACTTGGCCCTTGAGTCAAGTCACCAAAGGAGGAGAAAAAGAAAAATTCTTTTGGTCTGATTCTCAATAGAAGGCATTTGTAGTGTTGAAACATCGCCTCTGGTCTGCACCAGTGCTCACATTACCAGACTTACAACAACCATTTGAGATCGAGACAGATGCCTCTAACTATGATATTAGGGCAGTCCTTACTCAATAAGGGAATCCAGTGGAATATCATAGTGAGACACTTTCGAACACAGTCCAGAAGTATCCTAATTATGAAAAAGAGATGTATTCCATTGCGCAGTCCTGCCGACAATGGAAGCATTACATTTTGGGGAAGGAAACAATCAACCACATAGACCAGTGACCCCTACAGTTCATACAAATGCAAAGGAAGTTTCAGAATGATCACCATCAGAGGTGGTCCACATACCTGCAACAATTCCATTTGAATATCAAGTACAAGAAGGGTAGCACAAATAATGTTGCAAACTGCCTCAGCCAACCACTGATCATGGCGTTAACCATTGTGCTCAACTCTTGTGGGCACGAGATTTCTGATTAGCCACTTCTCTACAAAAATGACCCAGAATTTGGCCACACATACCATACGCTCTTGCAGGGTCAGCAAGTTCTAGATTTTCACTTCCAGGATGTTCTATTATGCCACCTGGGACACCTTTTGTTCCTTCAAGCGAGCGTGCGGAGATGATTTTGGAAACACACTAAAATTAGGCTGTTGGGCATTTCGGGGTCGAGAAAATAGTGGGAGTACTGTAGAACTATTTCTATTGGCTGAATCTTCGACAGGATGTCAGGAAGTACATCAGATACTGCACTGCATGCACCATTGCCAAATTAACCATCAAGAATCAAGGTCTCTATACTCCACTCCCTACCCCTAGTCGACCTTGGGAATCCATCTCCATGTATTACATGTCAGGCCTTCCTTCTACTAAGCATGGCAACAAATGTGTTTTTGTGGTCTTTGATAGATTCTCGAAGATGGCCATTATGGCAGCCTGTGAGAATAGTATCACAACATAAGCCACTACTAAACTCTTCTTTGAATGAGTGTGGGTACACTTTTGGATCCATAGTCTATCATCTTGGATAGGGATAGTAGGTTCCTTAGTACATTTTGGTCCTATCTCTGGTCAATGTTGGACACCAAGATCACTAAGTCCACATCTTTCCATCCCCAAACTGATGGCTAGACAGAGGTCATCAACAAGATGGTCGTACACATTTTGCACATGTACAACTCAAAGCATCCACACACATGGGATGAGAGCCTTCCCTATGTCCAGAATAGCTACAACTGGTCTCTCCACAACTCAACTGGCCACAACCCTTTTCAGGTGAGCTTGGGATTCCAGCCACTATCTCCCATTGATGTGGCCATACCATTTGCACTGACTCAGGTAGATGCAACTCATGTCCAATCCAAATCTGAAAAGGAAAATAGATTCATTGAGCACATTCAACACATCCACCAATAGGTCCATGGCATATTGGACAAAGCTAATGCTAAGTACAAGCAGTGAGATGATCAGCATCGGGTGCCATACAACTTCCAAGTGGGGACAAAGTTTGGCTACATCTACACAAGGAGCGCCTCGCTGGGCCCCACCGGAAGATTCACCTGCTTTGATATGGGCCACACACCATCACCATGGCTGTGGAAGATAATTATTTTGAGCTCAACATTCCCCCATTCCTTGGCCTGCACCGAGTGTTCAATGTGGATCGCCTTCGACCATACTTTCCACCATTACTAGACACATCTGACATTGCAGAACAACTCACACCAACATAGTTAAATCCAAACTGCATGGAACAAGATGCAAATGATTGGATCATGGACACATATATCAAGAACACTCACCAGCAGAAGATTCAACTTTATCGAGTTGTCAAATCCGGCCAACTCTTGTATCAAGAAAAATGGCTCACTAGGGACCAAGTTTAGCAGAAGTTTCCTCATTTCATGGAGGAACTCAACGCAATGGAAACCATTTCTTCCTAGGGGGGGGGGAATGATCGAGGTGGTTATTTGTGCCCACCCTCCTATTCCAAGTAGACCGTCACCATTGTCTCTTTCAGTTTTTCAGTTTCCTTAATTGTAGCACATTTTACTATTTTTGGCCTTTTTTTGGGTCCCAAAATTCCAGAGCCGTTTTGAGGCCCTAAATGACATTTTTTGGCAATATCTCTCCAAGCAATCCCGTTGAGCCGAAACACTACCAAAAATAGTAAACTATGTTACAATTAAGGAAGCTAAAAAAATGAAAGAGATAATAGTGGGGGTCCATGTGGAATAGGCAAGTGGCCACCAATATCCACCTAGATCAAGATAGGGGCTCAAGAGAAGTATTTATTGTCCGGGTTAAAGCTTTCCACCCATTAGCACATATACAACCTTGCAGAGATGAAAAAGCATTGTCCTCCATCGATGAAAACCTTCTAGTCTTCCAAATGAGAAAAGACCACCGTAAAAAAAACCTTGGAGCCAATATGACTTCATAGTGAGCTTTGGATTTTCAATGTTGTGGTATCTAGTTGAGAAGGGATTTTTACATCATCCATATTCTAATAAACTCATGTATTAGGGCATGGTCCTTTATTAATTGGATGTTGGTATTCACTCTTGTGAGGGGTATTTGAATCCTTAAAATTTCGGTAGATTTGGTTATGCAGGCATTGATATTCTTCTAAACTGAGGATGAGAGTGATTCTTGGCATATAGTTTTTATTAATCTAGACAAGGCAACATCATCACTATTGTTTTTGTATGGTTCCTAAATTGCAGATGGGGTTGGGGTTGCAGATTGGTTGAAGGGGCCTAGAGCCCCTCCCCCCAAGGACGTCATTCCATAGGGAATACTCAAGCAGGAACGTTAGTGGGATTAGAGATAAAGGAAGGTAGTTTTGGTAGGATGCTTAGAGCGATGGTCATGAGCCTGTGCAACAGTTCCAAAGCGAAGGCCATAAAGAGTCCATTTAAAAACCTACATCTATTAATTTCGTTTACTTAAGATTAATCATTTAATTGGCTACAACACATATGGTGGCTATTGACATGTAGTTATTTGGAAATGCTTATTAATAATAATTTGACATAACATGGTTATAACATATATAGTATTGGTTGGCATGTATCCATTTTAAAATAGATGTGATAGATATTATAATATTTTTAATATTTATTTAAAAATAATTAGTTATGCTGGAATTATCAATTTTAATTTTAATATTGTATTTCAATAAAATAATTGTTCATATGTTATTTTTGCTTACTTATTAATTAAGATTTAGCATTTAGATAGATGCAAACACCTATGGTGCCTATTGGTATGTAGTTATTTGATAATTCTTATTAATAACCTTTTGACATAAACTGACTATAACATCTATAATATTGGTTGTTATATATTCATTTAGAAATGGATGTGATAGATACTAGAATACCTTTGATATTTATTTATAAATAACTAATTGTAATTTTGAAATCATAAATTTTAATTTTAATATTGTATTTTAATAAAGTAAACTGTTCATATGTTATTTTATTTTTAACTTAATAGTCCTTGCTAAGGAAGGATTCTAGCAATCGATTTTCTATTTGACCATTATTAGTTTAACATTGCCCCATACAAATTATAATGTTTAACTTTGAAAATAAATATTTATTTTTCAATATGCAAAAAATATTTTTCAAAGATTTTATTAAGCCATAAACTTGAAGGTTTGCCTCAGATTTTTCTACCATAATATTTTGATGCAGTTGCAATTTTTAAGCCATGAATCTTATATATTTGTGGAGTGGTTTTTCATTGTTAAGCTTCATCGTAAAACCAACCGAAAATTAAAATCTTTGAAAATTTAAGCAAATATTTCCATAAAAAATTAATAGTAATAAGATGTAAATATATATACCTACCATAGTTACGACACACCATTATTTATGTGTTCTTTAGCACTTTAACAAGTAGGAGTAAAAATGTAAATGTGCAAACTTACTAGTGGTTACTATCCACCAAAATTTATGCAACTCGTTCCCCCTTAGTTAGCAGTTAATTTTTTTATTTCATATATCAATTTTTAATTTTATGAAAGCATAATTTCCAGTTAAGGGGCGGGACTATGCTGCCATGGTGATATAATGCATTTTTCTCTGTCTAGCTATCTCATAACAAAACTAATAAGCACATTCTACTAGTTATCCCATAACAAACCTAACTACATGGGAATAATTGCAAGTTAGAGTATGATTTTTCTTATCCATTAGTTTGCGAACATGTAAGTTGAACATTGCTTTTAGGTTATGTGCTTCTTGAATCAGAGGCTTTCTCATTGAATAAGTTGTTGGCATATCAAGTATTACTTAAGGGTAGAGCATATAACAAATATAAAGAGCATAATATTAGATTTCTTTTGCAAAGATTATATGAAGAATTACAAATATATACTATACATTCATAGTCTTGATATAGAGAGTGGAACATTAGATTATTATTTTTTTGCGACATTATATGAAGAATTACAAATATATAGTTTACATTAATTATTTTTTATATTATTTATCTTAAATATGCCTCAACTTCTAATTTAGTCGATGATGGAATGTGTAAGTGCATCTACAAGTATCCAAATACACCTAGAATATGGAAGGAGTAGTAGGTAAAATCCTGGAAGCCCAATGTCCATGTCACACACGAGAAAGGCGACATTTTTAGGTCTTCCCATATGCATTGTTATATGTAAATTCCTTCCATGCATATTGTCTGTATCAGATTGGAATTTGGATTGTGTATTTACAAATTCCTTCCACGTTGATAAATTCTATTGGAAAAAAAAAATGTTTTTATATTAAAAAGATATTGTATTTGTTAGTATAAAGCCTTTTTTTTGCAAGCAAATCATATTATCTATTAATGAGATTAAACTAATATCATTATTTTGAGATAGTTCATCAGGAATAATCACAACATCAAAAATTGATGGCGTGATTATTTGTGAAGAACTATCTCAAAAAAATATGAATCACAGAAGTTTGACCTCAAAGATAATATTATTATATGTTTTTTTGCGTTGATGAAAAACATTAGCATTTAGTTTCTTTGAATAAAGATGGCTAACCAGGTTTATGGAATGAAAATTATCAACCCAACAGGAATCCTCCCATTTCATCATCAGATTGAAAAATATAAGGAAACATTCTATTGAGAAACGACATAGATTTTGCAGATTATCCTATTCCTCGAATTCTTAAAACTAAGGAAATTCCACATATTGTTAATGATTTCCATGATGCTTCCATAAATTATATCATGCAACTAATTTCCATTCATATTTTGACATTTAGCCACTTAATGAGTTGTTCTTACCATACTTGAGTGAAGTTTTACAAACTAATTTCATTTATTTATTTATTTTAATTCATATTATATTTATTTTTCTCTTGTTAATATTAAATGGTTGTTATATAAATAATTTTAGATTTATAATATTATCAATGGAATTGCTTAGTTGTTATTAGTCTCTATTAATAATTGGTATTGAATAATATTTATAACATTTCCATTTTAATATGTTATTATGATTTTGGATACAACTTGTTTTAATATTTATTGGTAATTTCTAGATATTTTGTTGTTAATTAATAATTAATATTACTAATTAACATATTTTTTTTCATTGAGTAGAAATTGATGAGAAAGAAGCATCCTACGAGTAGCGTGTGTGAGGTGGCAAGATCGTTTCGTGGGAGGAGTAATCAACTATCAATTAGTATTATTAATAATTATTATTTAATATATACTAACTTTTTATTAATTTGTTTCTTGGATGAAAAATATACTTTTGTATTATATAACCTGGAATACATGGCCAAAAAAATTTACATCATAATGTTCAAAACTAGCTTATGTAAAATCTCTTGCTTCTACATTCCAATATAACCAGAGGAAAGATTTATTGATTCGGTCCTATGGACTATTATTTTGCATTTGTATTTATCGTAAATGCTACGAAATTTCCCCAACAAAAAAAATGTAACTTTAATAAATGAGAAAAAATATTTAAACAAGATTGAAAGGACTGGCTTCTTTGTTGGAGATCCCTTTTCTTTTGTTTTTCCTTGTGCCTTTTGCACCTTTGCTGGAGATGTCACACAATTCCTTGAGCCCGTCACTTGGAATTCCCTCCAAGACTTCTTGAACCTCAACAAATATATTGCCACTAATGATCTATGTTGTTGGTCAACAAGTTAGACTCTATATTGATTATTTTCTAATCCACCTGCGCTTCCAGACTTTCCAGTACTGCATTGCTCTCATTACCACCCTCCAAGAACTCCACATGTCATGTTAAGAGGTTTAGATGACTCATAAGGAGTTTGAACAGAAATTTCACTACTTTTTTCCAATGCTCCACCTCAGTTCTAAGGTCTGATTTCTTGTTGATGCAATGTTCAAATGCTCCAATATTAAACGATTATGAAAATTACTCCCTGAGAATAAGAGAACGATGTACCAAAATCTTAGTGAGATCAACTTAAATAGCTTGTCAAATCCTAAATTCTCTTGATTTCCTTCTCCAGCTCCAATAACTCCAGTTTATCACTCCAATTCATGCGAGATGTTGACTCATATTTCCTAATACACGAAATTAAGTTCCCTTATTATTGATTTGTTGTAACTCAAAGGGAGGGATTAATACTATTGTGTGCAATTAAAGGAAAGATATGAACCATCATTGCTTTGAAGGTGAATGTCATTCACTTTTCTATCATCCTATAGTTGGCACACTTGGATGATGGGTTGTTAAAATTGGAAGCTAGGGCCACATTCCACTTTAGATAGCTCAGTTGATGGAGATAATTATTGCATTGGATTACTCTTTTCGCAAGGACCAATATCAACCTAAATATCACTCAAATTGGACAAGGAGAAATATGTTTTTGAAGTGAAGCCCACACATGTGAAATTTTTCAAGGCCAGTCACACCATCATGTAGGCTTATGAAGCCCAAAAGAAATGTCTTTTGGCCCTCATCGATTCATATAAATAAGAGAGACCTCCACCCTCATTTGGCATCATCTCACAACACTTTCTTCTCTCTCCTCATCTAATTGGTTCGTACACCTCATTGGGCAGTTGTTCTTTTCACATGTGTGGCAGAAAGGAGGACGAATTTGAAGATGTTGAAAATCTAAGGTTGTTTACAACTTTGACCAATGTTGACTTTGACTTTTTGTGTAGAATTTCAATTTCATATTTTGGCCATATTTATGTTTGGTTTGGTCATACTATTTGGATTAGAAAATGAGAATTTCTAGTCACTTTGATCTACATTGAACGCAAGCTTGTTTGACTGTAGATTTGTTAACTGTTTTGGGTTGACTATAACTAGCAAGATAGGTTGAGTTCCTCTTTCCTTTTACCGAAATGTTTTGGAGAAGTTTGAACAGACTTTGACTGTTTTTTACTTTCTGGTTAGTGTTTATTTGATTGTTGTTGACTGAGTAAAAAAATGTGTATTTGACAAGGTTGTTTTGGACAGTGATTTTGCATGTCAATTTTGAATTTGACTTTGTATTATTGTACTCTCTCTCTCTGTTGAACATTTGATATTTATAATAAGATGAATTGATAAAGGGTTTTCCCTATATTGAGGTTTTTTCCCTGGAATTATCCAAATATTGGTGTTCACTTGTCTTGTCTTTTCTTTTTCATTTTACTATTTATGTTTTATCTACAGCTATTGTTAATGTGAATTAATGGTTTATGTGACTGTTATTGGAAACTAAATTGGAATAGACATTGAGCTTACAAAAGGATATTGAAGTAATTGTTGCAAGTATAGAACATACCACTGTTATCTAAAATTAGGAAGGTATCAGGGCCTAGGTGAAGACAAATCCCAAGCAAGAGAGAAAATAAATCACTAAGAGATCTATTGAAAAAGTATTATTGAACAAGTTTCAATGGCCTCTACATCTTACTTCAAGACTGATGATAGGCTCAATGACAAATCTGACTGTAATGCATGCAACATGACTTTGGACCTGACTTTGGAAGAGAATGAAGTATTGGACTATGTGCAAGGAAAAGTAGTGGAGCCTCCTTCAAATGCACCTACTAGTGAAAAAATGAGGTATAAAAAATGTGAGGTCGAAGAAAAGAAAAATTTGATTGACTCGGTTCAAAATAATTTGGTAGCCTGTATTTCTGATTTGGGAAATTCTAAGGAAATTTATGATAAGTTGGTTGGGATGTTCAAAGTGAACAATGCAAATCAAATCCTCTTTCTCAAAAATAAGTTGAAGGATATTAAGATGGATAAAGGGGAGTCTATCCAATCCTACTTCATGAGAATAAATCAAATCAAGAATGACTTACTATCTATTGGAGAAGTTATTGTTGATAGGGAGCTCACTCTCATTGTTCTTTGAGGTATTTCAAGACCTTGGGATATATTTATCAGCACCATTCGCAAGAATGATAGGATACCTTGTTTTGATGATTTATTGGCTAGATGCAATCAAGAGGAGACAAGGAACATGGAGATAGATACAACATCCAATCGAAATTTGGCTACTTCCTTCTTCTCTCATGCGAAAAGTAAGAATGACGTTGGTCCAAGGAGACAGACTCAAGTATCTAAGAAGGGATTCAAATGAGGAAGAAAAGGAAGGTGCTACAATTGCACCAAGTTTAACCACTATGCTAAAGAGTGTCCTCACAAGAAAAATCCTCCAAGGGATGATGACGAAAACAACAAAAATTTCAAAGGCATTGGTAATCAAAGGAAAATAGGTTCAACAACAAAGGAAAGAGGAATTTTCTGATTGCTCGAAATGGAAATGATCGACCTCCCAAATGGACCAGAAATTCCAGGTATGATGAAAGTAGTGTTGTAGAAAAACAAGATGAGTTTTATCTTATTTCTTATCTATCTACTAAATCTCCTTTGAATAGTTTGGATCATTGGTTTATTGATAGTGGAGCCTCGAGAAACTTCACTAGATACAAGGAAGCCCTCTCAAATTTAGTTGAGAAGAAAACTAATCTAAAGATCATACTTGGACATAATGCCACCTACCCTGTGAAAGGGAAATGAAATTCCACTCTTCCCCTGAATAAAGGTCAAACCATTCATCTATAACAAGTGTTGTAAGTGCTCGATTTGAAGAAGAAACTGGTATCTATTTCTGCAATGGAAGACAAAGGCTTAAGGGTAGCATTCATTAATGGAAAGTTACATATTTGGCGTAGAAACCCTAAAGATGCATTTAGTCTTGGATTTAGCGTTTATGGTCTCTATCATGTTGATGGAATTCCTTTGGGCGATTTGGTGAGAGATACTTCTCTTCAATGTGAGTTATGGCACTGAAGATTTTCCCACTTACATTACAAAGCTTTACCTAGGATAAGGAAGAAGGTCACAGGTATGCCCAAGTTTAACATGAATCATGAAGGAGTTTTTCAAGGTTGTGTAATTGGGAAACATACAAAGGTACCATTCCCTTCTAGTGAAATAAAGTCAACTGATATTATTAAATTGGTCCATTCTGAGCTATCTAGCGTCCTGCCCGTAACCTCATTGGGAGGATACATATATTATGCAGTATTTGTGGATGACTTCTCATGAAAAACATGGATCTATTTCTTCAAGGGAAATGATGAAGTGCTCAAATGGTTTTGTTATTTCAAGGCATTGGTGGAAAATCAAATAGGGAAGAAGATAAAGATGTTGAGAACCGACAATGGAACTAAATATGAATCAAATGAATTTGATGAATTTTGCAAAGAGGATGGCATTAAGAGGGATACAATTGTTCAATACACTCTTGAGGAGAATGGTGTTTCTAAAAGAAAGGATCAAACAATCATGGAAGCCACTCGTGCCACGATCTATCATCAAGATCTTCTGAAATTCTTGTGGGGAGTAGCTACCAACACTATTGTATATGTTACAAATAGGAGCTCACATCAAGATTTGGATTTAAGGACACCCAAGGAAGTCTTCACTGGTAAGAAACTTGGTGTTTCTCATTTCAGAATCTCTAGTTGTCTAGTATAATTTAATGCGCCTAAAGAGAAAAGAAACAAGTTGGAAGCTTCTGGAAAGAAAGGTACATTCATCAACTACAATGAAAATTCAAAGGCTTATAGAATCTATGTGTAACATCCCTGGTCAAAATTCCATGTAATGGACTTAATATAGGAAAAATAATAACGAAGGCCATGGGGCATGTATTCCAAGTTGAATGTTTGGAAAAAAATCCTAGTGTGGGTGTTCATTTGGTTTATTATGGCTAAGGGAATTGGAAAAGGAAATGACAAAGGTTTTGTAAAGGCATGAGGCATTAATTGACATTTTATTTATATAAGTAATGGAAATTAGGAGAAAAGGAAGGTGAAATTTCATAGGTTGCTTTTAAGAAGGAAAATGAAGGAAAATAATGGAAAATTTAAGAAAATAGAGGCCTCATTAATAAAAAGGCTTCTAAGGATCAGTTGGTACATTTTTGTCAGCTCCATTTTGGAGCTCTCTCTCATACTCTTGGACACTTAGATGATTCTTGGAGCACTCTAGCATTGGATCAAGGAAACAAAAGGAAGGACCAAGAAGGAAAATATCAAGCAAGGAAGAGTAGGATAAAGTAGCTACGAAAAGATTATTAGCAAGTATCAATTTGCCTGTTTGATTTCCTTGCTAGTTTTGGCATGCATGGTACATGAATGTGTGTATTTGGTTCTCTTGTTGTCATTGGCATGGTTTTTTCTAGGTGTCACAGTGTTCCCTAACCTTGCCTTTCCATTTCCAAATAACCATGGTGTGATGGGTTCTCTTGTATTTGGTTGAGATAGATTATTGAATGGTTTCAAAACTGAGTGAGGTGGTCTCTGAAGAAAGAACACAAGGCCTAGGAATCCCTGGAGCGGGATGAGATTGTGGTAAAGATGGATTTTGTGTGCCTCAGTGGGCCTAGGAATCCTCAACCGATGAATGGTAGGATATACTATAAATCCTACAGGTGTGTGCCCTCGATCAAGCCTAGGAATCCTTGACTGATGAATGGAATGATATAAGGTAAATCCTAGAGGTTGGAGTCTTGATTAGGCCTAGGAATCCTCAACCATTATATGGCAGGATATATGGAAAATCCTAGAGACTAGGAGACAAGAAAATTTCTCATGGTGTAGGTGGAGAAATCTGGTGGCCTCCATGCTTGTTTAGGGCCTAGTGATCTAGTGGGGATTGTGGTAAATCTTGAAGAAACTTGGTTTGGTTTGGTTTTGAGTCCCACATTCATGTTTTGAATATGGCATGGGGGTGATTGGTTGAAATAAATATTGTGTTCAACAAATCTATGGTCGAGTGGTTTGTGGAAGTCCTATACGTGGTTGGATTTTCCATTCATTAATAAGAGCTTCTTCTCCTTGGTATTTCATGTGTAAATATATTGGCTTGTATGTGGATTTTATGGTTTTTCTATCCTTACTACTTTTATTGGTTATACGCTAGTTATGAGTATGTTTTATGACAGATGATGTATGGATCTCATCATATTTTGATTAATAATTGAAAGTACAATGAATATATGACCTACTAAATGATAATGCAACTATTGTGATATGGCAAAAATGCTTCTTTACAAATCTTAGATAAGTATGAGACCCCTACGCTAAGATCTGTTATTATGACCTGTAGAATGCATATTTGTGACATGTTTGACAAAATTCCTATCATGGCTAGTAGGGGTCCAGTCAATTCATTGATCAAGTGTGTGAATTTTTACCTTTGTTTCATATCCATTTATCATTTATGAAAGTTTCATGAAGTTTTGGGCAGTGGCCTAAATCATGGCCCTAAAAATGTGGCACATAATCCAGAGTCACTATCTCAGAACTAGCTGGAAAAGTCCACATTCACTGGCATACCCTTGTTGTGGGAGTGACTGGAAGGCCTCAATCACATGCATGGCTTGTCATGGGAGTGGTTGGGGGTTGAGATCGGTGAAAGCTCAAGTTGCATCAGGGGCGGGTCACTTGGAATGTTTGGTTGGCTCTTGAAGATTCTATAGCATGTGTGGAAGGTCATATTGGTTTGGATTTGTCAGTTCCACTTCCTAAACTATACATGGGGAGATAAATCACATCATAGTAGCCTCTCATCACATATTTACCCCAATGGAGTAGTTAAATTGGTTAAGTGTCGGAGGAGGTTGTTACATATTGGTATCAGAGCATGGTTCACCCCTTGGACTAGATGGATGGGGTGTTGGTCATGCATTCATGTATTCTTCATGCTTGTGGTTTAAGTACTTGTTGTGTTTGCATCATGGTGGTCATGGTTGTAGTGGTGTCACCATGAGAAAGTGGATGGTGTGTTGTTAGATGTGGTCTTCATGAGTGTTTGTCAGTTATGCATTGGTTATGAATGTCAATACTTATATATTGTTATGCATACATTGAAATGGTTGTAGTTGTCATGCATGAAGTCATCGTATGTGGTCGGTATGGTCATGCATTAATAATTGGATAATGGTTAAACTAATGTTATATGCTGATGTGATTATGATTATACATGTATTGTGCTAATCTGTTTGATCTTGCAAATGAGATATCCTCTCCTGAACTATATTGAGGTATGTTTATTATGTTATGATTTGGTTTAAGCTAACATGGTATACTTGTGAGAAAGAGATCAAAGATGACTAGCAAGATGGTAGACTATAGTTCACGAGACTCTTCCTGTGGATCAGAGGAGAAACATGGTGTTGGGAATTATTTTGACTTAAGAGACACCTTTAGAATCTTGAAGGAAAAAAAGAAGAAGTTCCAAGCCATATAATGACATAATCATGCATGCACAAGAGAAACAAGAAGAAATCAATGTAGTAATGCTTCAAAATTTGTCAGAATTGCAAAGACGGGGATTGCTTCAGATCAACCATGGGTAGGAGGAAGGAACTAAGGGGGCATATGGTAGTAGATCTCATGGTGTGATCAAGTCGGATAGAGATGGTGCAATCAGAAATGGTAGGGTCTTGGATACTCTAGATATGAGAGGTGAAAGGCACATGCTTTATTCTAGTTTTGGTTCTGATAGGCACTATGATCATTATCATTATCATCCTTACAAGAGGAGTGATACGGGATATTTTCTAGATGAGTTCAAGAAATCAAAGCCATTACATTTCATGGAGATTTGAAGAAGTTGGAGGATGCAAAAGCATGGCTACTTGGGATGAAGGAATTCTTTCAACTGCATGACTACATGGATAACATGAAGGCCAGAATAGTTATCTTCAACCTCAAAGGGAAATAAAACATCTAGTGGGTTAGAGGCATAAGGGAAAAAGAGTTGAGTTGCCATGAATTAAAGAGACTTTTCAAGAAGAAGTATTTTTCAGAGTGATAATATGACAAAAAAGCATAGGCATTGTATGAGCTGAAGATGGGATCGATGACAGACGAGGAGTACATGAATATTTTCTTAGATTTATTGAGGTATGTATCGTATCTTAAAGATGAGAATGAAAAAGTTCATATATTTGCAAGTGGATTTTCATTACCATTTAGAGATTGGATTGAGTATGATGAGCCTTGTTTGCTTAAGGAATTCATTGGGAACTTGAAGCATTGTTATGAGTAGTGAAAGTGAAAGAGAGTCTCAGCAAGGTTGGAAATGGAAATACAAAGATAAAGGTAAATGGAAGCCAAAAATAACAAGTCCTCACGATGCAAGTGAGAAAGAAAATGTTGCATTTTACAAGAATTTTAATATGTCACGAAATTAAGGGAAACCAAATAAATATGATGGTAAATGATGGTTGCAGTGTTAGACATGTGGTAAGGAGCATATTAAGAGGTATTTTCCACAGAATCAGGGTGGTAGGCCTCATATTTATAGTGCAGGGGAAGCACAGATAATTGAGGATGTTGGGCAGAGCATTTCATGGATTTATGCAGCGTTGGATAACAAACGTGCAGATCACCAGGCAACTGTTATCGAGAAGGACGATAAGATTTTTGATCAATTTGTTTCCATTTTCATTAACCCTAGATATAATTATAGTTATCTTATTCCTAACCTAGTGGATATTGTGGTTTGAATAAATAATTGCATGTAGAGCTAGTTAGTGTAGTTGGCTACATGTACAAAGAAGAGAGTGTATCACTAGGTAAGAGATTTTGCATTCAATTTGAATTCTATGCCTACCTCAGCACATTTGAATTTATTTTCGTTGGGATCATGCAGTATGATTTTAGGTATGGACTAGTTGTATCTTCATAGGACCAAAGTGGATTGTTATGACAAGGCCACTGAGTGTTTGAATGAAAATGGAGAACAAAGAATATTGTAGCGTAAGAAGAAAGAAACGTCATTTAGAATGGTGACAAGTATGAGGCAAAGTGTAGTTGTAGAAAAGGGTGTGTGTTATTTGCAATGTATATTTCTATTGATAAAGGTAAGGATTTTGAGGAGGCATACGTATTGAGAAGGTGGCCGATATTGTAGCAGTTCGGGATGTGTTTCCATTAGAGATTTCAATGTTTCCACCTCGCAGAGAAGTGGAATTTTCGATTGAGTTGGTACCAAGGGCAACATCAACATCGAAGGCACCATACAAGATGAGCACACCATAGTTAGTAGAGTTGAAGTTGCAGTTGAAGAAAATGTTTGACAAAGGATATATTAGGCCAAGCGTATCACCATGGGGTGCACCAGTGTTGTTTGTGAAGAAGAAGGATGGTACTCTTAGGCTATGCATTAATTACAAGAATTTGAACAAGGCGACTATCAAGAACAGGTATCTGTTCTTGAGGATTGATGAATTGTTCAATCAATGGAAGGGAGTAGTAGTGTTCTCAAAGATCGATCTGAGATTCAGGTGTCAATAGGCAATCATCAAGGAAGATGACATTTACAAGACAACTTTCTTGACCAGGTATGGGAATTATGAGTTTGTTGTAGTTCCATTTGGGTTGACTAATGCTCCAACTACTTTTATGTTCTTGAAGAATAATGTATTGCATCATTATCTATATAAGTTTCGATTATGTTCATTGATGAAATCTTGATATACTCTAAAAATGAGGAAGAGCATGTCGAAGCAATTTTGAGATTACTGAGAGAGCATCAGTTGTATGCCAATCTTCACAAATGCAGTTTCTTTCAGAAAAAGGTACATTACTTTGGACATGTTATTTCCATGGAAGGCATATAAGTGGATCCATAAAAGATAGGAGCTATCATGGAGTGGAAACTCCTAGAAATGTGAATGAGGTAAGATCATTTATGAGGATAACAGGTTATTATAGGAGGTTCATCAGGAACTTCTCTCACATTTAATATCCTATTATGTCACTATAGAGGAAAGGTAAGGACTTTGAATGGAAAAAAGAATGTGCAACGAGTTTTGAACAGTTGAAGTAATTTTTGACAAATGCTCCCATGTTAAATATTGCAAATCTAGACAAAGAATTTGTGGTGTGTACAGATTCTTGCAAGAGAGGACTTGGTGGATTCCTTATTCAGGAAGGACAGGTAGTATGCTATGAGTCACTTAAACTATATGAGCATGAGCATAATTATCTGACACGTGATCTTGAGTCGGTAGAAATCATCCATGCATTAAAGATGTGGAGACACTATCTTCTTTGCAGGAAGATTCTATTGATGAGCGATCAGAGTGGATTGAGGTGTCTATTTTACCAACCGAATATGAATTCCAAGCATGCTAGATGGTTGGCCATGATCATTGAGTTTGATTTTGAGATCATGTACATCAAGGGGAAAGAAAACAAGGTTGTATATGCTCTTAGCAGGAAAGTACATGTAAAACATGTAATATTTATGAGCTCCTATGTGATAGACTTACAAGATTGGGTCTTGTAGGAAAGTCACTAGGATGACAACTATAGGGACCTTATTTATAGGTTACAGTAGGGTACAGGTGATCAGGATGTGGACTACCATCTCACAGCAAATGGTTTGGTCAGAGTTAGGGAAAATATATATGTACCAGACAATAATGAGCTGAAGAAGACTATTGTGCAGGAGTTTCATGAAAAAATGTATTCAGGTCACCCAGGATGCTAAAAGACATTGATAGCAGTGAAGAAGTTTTATCATTGGTCAAATATAAAGAAGGAGATGGCATATCTTGTGGCTAGATGTTTGGACTGTCAGTGGTTGAAAGAAAAACGTAATCATGCTTGTGGACTACTACAACCATTTCCGATTCCATAGTGGAAGTGGGAGGTCATTTCCATGGATTTCATCATAGGTTTTCTGAGGACATCTAGAAAACATGGTTCCATCATGGTTGTGGTATACAGGTTGAGAAAGGTAGTGCACTTCATTCTAGTAAAATCTACATATTCATCTAGTGATGCGGCATGGGTATTCATGAGAGATGTAGTGAGGTTGCATGGTGTTCCAAGGAAGATTGTGTTAGATAGGGATGCTAAGTTCACTTCCAAGTTTTAGAAGGAGTTGTTTGTAGGTATGGGGACATAGTTGGCCTTCAACTCAACTTTTCATATGCATATAGATGGACAGACAGAGAGTGTCAGTAGGATATTGGAGGACATGTTGAGGATGTATGTGATACATCAACAGAGGATATGGGAGAAGTACCTTCCATTGGTTGACATTTCTTACAACAATGGGTACCAAGAAAATTTGAGGATGAGTCCGTTTGAAGCATTGTATGGGTGGGGTTCTAATACCCCCATCAGTTGGAGTGACCTAGCGAACAAGATGTTGATTGGACTGGACATATTAGCAGAGATGGAATATGAAATGCATGTAATTAAGAAGAATATGAAAGCATCACATGATAGGAAAAAAATTTATGCAAATTGGAACAGGTTGTTTAAGGAGTTTCAAGTTGGGGAACAAGTGTATTTGCACATCAAGCCAATGAAGAGCTACTTGAGGATTAGATCATGTGCCAAGTTGGCACTTTGGTTTTGTGGACCTTTAAAGATTCTTAAAAGGAATGGACCAGTAGCCTATCGACTTGCACTACAATCGATAGCAAAAGCCCATGATTTTTTCCATGTGTCATTACTTAAGAAGTATATTAAATATGTTGATCATGTGATTGACTGATTTGTATTGTAGGTGGATTTAGATGGAGAGTTCAAGTTAGAACCTCAGTGTATATTGCCGAGAAAGATGCTCATGCTCCAAAACCAATAAATCGAGTAGGTTATAGTGCAATGGAAGCACTTTGGGCCTAATGAAGCTACATGGGAGATGGCAAATCATATGTGGGTTGTGTATCCTTCTCTATTTGTTGGTTGAGCGAATGTTTTTGGTATATGTTTTCATGTGATGATTTTTGTATATGTATATATATATATTATATATAAATATATATATATATATATATATATATATGGATGTAAAGAACACCATGAGTTATGTTATAAAGCTCCAATAAGAGGTATCACTGTCATGTCATTATGGTTGTCATGTTGTTATGTTTTCATGTTGGTTTGCTTCTCAGCAGGTTGATCATTGTAAACACTGCATTGAGATAAGTTATAAATCTCCATGGGCAGTATGTTTTTCTTTCAGCAATCTTGTTCGTTGTAGGTGTCATTGAACAACGAGGATGTCGTTCCACTAAGGGGAGGGCTATCTAACAACCCTGGTCAAATTCCATGTAATAAAGTTAATAAAGGAAAAATAATAACCAATGTCATTGGATACATATTCCAAGTTGAATGTTGGGAAAAACATCCTAATGTGGGTGTTCATTTGGTTAATTATAGCTAAGTGAATTGGAATAGCATTATGCATTAATTGGCATTTTATTTATGAAAATAGTGGAAATTAGGAGAAAAGGAAGTTGAAAGGTCATAGGTTGCATGTGAGGAGGAAAATGAAGGAAAATAATGGAAAATTGAAGAAAAGAGAGTCCTCATTAATAAAAATTATTTTGAGGATTAGTTGGTACCTTTTCTTTAGTTTGTAGAAAATCTGTGATAGGTTAACCCAATAATGCAATATAAATCAAAGCAGAATACTATAGCCTACTTCTACTATCAATTTGCAGAAGCTTTAAGATTGAGCTGAACAATATAACCAGAAGAAGAAGAAGCAATGGCATAATACACAAGAAAATAATTTGGGGAATGTCTCAAACAAAACCCCACATTGTTTTATTATCATACATGGTGGAAATACATAGGAATTATACAAACCCTTAGCTCTCACAACTAGCCAGCTCTCAGTACAATCCTCACATATGCTCACAGGTAATCTTGGCTTCTATCCAGCCTTCCTCTCTACCCTCCAATCTCCTATTTCCTTACGTTGTTCCTTGTGGATGATTTTCTTATTACCAAGTGGAAAACTCTCCTTCAAAACTGAGAAATCCTCAAGGATTAAATACTTGACTGCATGCATGAGTTTTCTCCATGAGTAAACACATGCAACTGATAGTACAATTTCCTTGAACATTCATCTCAACTGGGTCTTTCTCATAATATACATGCATGAGTTTCTGATGAGGGAATCTTCAGTTAACTGGAGTATCACTAGTTGAGTGCATTAATGCATCCACTGATTGTTAACTCACTATTAGTTTCTCAAACAGTTTGGAACTAATTTAACTAAACTTAACTCAGTAAACTAAGTTAACTAATTACAACACAAATATAACTCAATCTTATCTCCTTAATTTAAGGGATAACTGTTGCATGACTTCAGAAAGACTTCTAACTTTAATTTCTCCAACTAATTAATTTAAAATAAATAAATTAATTATTTCCAAGTAGTTGTTAAGATTAAATTCGATTTTAATTCACAATTTAATTCAAGGACAAATTAAATTTGAATATTCTTGTTGCCATATTTCAACACTCCCTCTCAACAAGAAATGGATTATCTGCCACCCTAATCTTATCTCTATGAAACTCGAATTTACACTTTGACAATGCCTTTGTCAAAATGTCAACATCTTGCTCCTCTGTCGAAATATATAGCAGCAACATGATCCTCCTCGCCTATGAAAAGCCATGGGAAACAAATCTTGCCTTATGCTTCTCCACACTACCATCAACAGCTTGCTTTACATTGTAAAGCAAATAGGAACTCACAACTAACTTGTTCTCCAGTCTCGAAACCACGTCCCATACAATGTTACGAACTATGGAGTCATACTCCTCCACCATAGCATCAACCCAAATCAGTTGTTACACTACGTCCTCAAAGAAAGATGACTTGGTCTCAACACATTTCCTAGCAAGGGCCATGTATCCAGTGTACCTCTCAGGTGACCTCCTCTATCTGCACTTAGAAGATGATGCTCCCACATTCTCTCCCACATCCTCCAACAATCTGTCAGCTTCTCTTGTGCACTTTTGTCCATCTCTGGAAGACTCTACTTGAGTGGATGTCTCCACTCCTAGAACCTCTACATGTGGTTGCTCTGCATTAGTCTGAGGCTCCTCCTCCTTAGGAACCAATAGTTCCTCCACAACCTGTAGGTGGAGCTCCCTCTCAAGGGAAACTCGCATGGCCTTCTGCTCATCAAACTTGAGATCTCTACGAACCACTGTCCTCCGACTAGTAAGCAAGTACATCTGATAGTTGTGAGGTGTATCAGTGTTCCCCACAAATATCCCCAACTCTGTTGTCAGCTCAAGCTTCTTCCGTGCCTCCTTTATCACATGGCAGTATATCGATGAGCCAAAGATCCTGAAGTGACCTACATCTGGTCTCTTACCAGAGAAAGCTTCCTCTAGTGTCTTTATCACAAGTACGTGATGCGGGCTTCTATTTTGCAAATATACTACTGTGTTGCATGCCTCAGCCCACAAGTGAAGTGGTAGGCCTTGGTCATGCAACATTTCTCATGCTTCCCCTACAATAGTTCTTTTCTTCCTCTCAGCCACCCCATTTTGCTGTGGGTTATGAGGTGTCGTCAACTCTCGTTTAATTCCTTCCACTGCACAGAAGGCCTTAGACTCTTGAGAGACATATTCTCCACTGTTGTCGCTTCTCAAGGCCCTGATCTTCTTCCCTGTCTCTTTCTCGACCAAAGATTTGAACTCATAAAATTTTGTGAAGGTTTGGTCCTTCTTCTGCATGAAATAATTCCAGCATTTATGAGAATACTCATCAATGAAAATCACATAATACCTTTGCTTCGTTGTGGATGCCATCAAGAATGGTCCACATAAATTAGTATGAACTTTCTCTAAGGTAGCCTCTGCTTGACTGTCTCGATCATGAAAGGAAGACTTGGTGTACTTTCCCAAGGTACAACCTTTGCATGTGTCAACTTGCTCAATTTTACCTTTGGGAAGTCCTGTAGATATCTGCTCCATTATCTTCAAAGCCCCATGATGCAAATGGCCTAACCGCCTGTGCCACAACTCGCCAATGTCTTGGCTTTGCACCAATTCAGCTTTCATACTCAATGCTACGCAATCATCTACCTCTAGTTTATAGAGATTCTTCACCCGAATTCCTATCCTCTTGGTCTGACCCATGTCTATGTGTCTTAGGAATGCCTTTCCTTTACTAAAGACAACATTGTAGCCTTTGTCCTCCAACATCATTACTGATACCAAGCTCTTCTTCAGTACAAACACATACATCACACCTGTCAAGGTGAGAGGAGCTCCATGCTCCCTCTGAAAAGCAACCGTGCCCACTCCTAAAACACCATACCTTCCATCATCACCCATCTCTATGTGCATCTTGAGGTCTTTCTCCTCCAAGGCACTGAATAAATTTTTATCACCAGACATGTGGAATGAAGCTCCACTGTCAAGATACCAGACACAACCCATCATCGATGACACCATGCATGTGATGAGGGTAAAGTCCATTTTGAACTAAGAAGCTAATTCCTCACCTTCTGATCCTTCTGAGGATCCCTTCTTGGACTTCTTTGATGGGCAATTAGTCACATAATTTCCCATCTTGTGACAATTAAAGCATCTTACTTTAGACATGTCACCCTTCTTCCCTCCATGAGATGAATTCGATTTGAAATGGGAAGCCTTCCCCTTCCCTTTCCTTGTCTTACCTGCTAAGGCCAGGTTTTCTTCATCATCATTCTTGGATGAAGAACCATCTTGTGTGCTCCTCCTGATCTTGTCCTACATAAGATCTGACCATAGTCATTCCCAATCTGCAGTTTCTCCCTTCCATTCACAGATTCTTGGTAGCTATTCCAACTCTTTGGAAGGCCAGGGAGAGTGAGGCTCACCATATCATCATCAGCAGTAGTTATTCCCACACTGCCAAGCTCATCTCTACAGCTGGTGAGCTTGTTCAGATATGTGGAAATAGTGTCGACCTTCTCCATATTGATTCTTTGAAGCTTATCCTTAAGCGCCAATTTCCTCTGGTCACTATTGTTCTAGTAGAGGTCCTTCAATGTCTTCCACATTGAAAATGGAGTATCCTACCCATGGAGACTCGAGACAATATGGTCTCGAACTCCCTCAAGGATGATCTGTCTCGCCTTTGCCACAGACTTCTTCCACTCAGCCAACTCTTGTGCATTAGTTGAAGATGGCTTTGGGATTTCTTGATCAATGAATTCCTTCAAGCCATTATCTTCTAATACAACCTCCATTCTATCTTTCCATGCTATGTAATTCGAGCTACCTTCCAAGGAATACTCGAGTCTCAAGCCATAGAACTCCATTGGACAACCTTGAAGTATGATATGAATTCAATTTGCACCTACAACCCCCAACTTCAAACTTCGAATTCCCTTCTTAGTATACTGTTCACAGCTCTGATACCATGTAGAAAATCTGTGATAGGTTAACCCGATAATACAATATAAATCAAAGCAAAATATTATAACCTACTTCTACTATCAATTTGTGGAAGCTTAAAGATCATGCTGAACAATATAACCAGGAGAAGAAGAATCAATGGCACAATGCACATGAAAATACTTCGGGGAAAGTCTCAAAAAAAACCCCACACTGTTGTATTTTGATACATGGTGGAAATACATAGGAATTATACAAAGCCTTAGCTCTCATAGCTAGCCAACTCTCAGCACAATCCTCACAGATTCTCACAGGCAATCTTGGCTTCTCTCCAACCTTCCTCTCTGTCCTCCAAGCTCCTATTTCCTTGCGCTATTCCTTATGGATAATTTTCCTATTACCAAGTGGAAAACCCTCCTTCAAAACTACACAATCCTTAGGGATTGATTGCATGCATGAGTTTTCTCCATGAGAAAACACATGCAACTGATAGTACACTGTCCTTGAACATTAATCTCAACTGGGTCTTTCTCAAAACAGACATGCATGAGTTTCTGATCAGGGAATCTTCAGTTAACTGGAGTAGCACTAGTTGAGTGCATTAATGCATCAACTGACTGTTAACTCACTATTAGTTCCTCAAACAGTTTGGAACTAATTTAACTGGACTTAACTTAGTAAATTGAGTTAACTAATTACAACTCAAATATAACTCAATCCTATCTCCTTAATTTAAGGGATAACTCTTGCATGAATTCAGAAATACTTCTAACTTGAATTTCTCCAACTAATTAATTTAAAATAAATTAATTAATTAATTCCATGTAGCTGTTGAGACTAAATTTTATTTTAATTCACAATTTAATTCAAGGACAAATTAAATTGGAATGTTCGTGTTACCATATTTCAACATAGTTCAGTTTTGGAGGTCTCTCTTTATTTTGTCTCTCATACTCTTGGAAAGTTAGGGAATTCTTGGAGCACTCTAGCATTGGATCAAGGAAAGTAAAGGAAGGATGAAGAAGGCAATGATCAAGCAAGGAAGAGCAGGATCAAGCAACTACAATGAGATTATTAACACGTATCGATTTGCATGTGGTATTTCCTTGTTAGTTTTGGCATGCATGGTACATGCATGTGTGTATTTGGTTCTCTTATTGTCATTAGCATCGGTTTTTTGAGGTGCGACATAATTCTTCAGCCTTGCCTTTCCATTTTTGGATAGCCATGGTGTGATGGGTTCTCTTGTATTTGGTTGAGTTGGATTATCGAAGGGTCTCAAAACTCAGTGAGGTGGTCTCTAAAAGAAATAACACAAGGCTTAGGAATCCCTAGACCGAACTGGGATTGTGGTAAAGTTGAATTTTGTGTCCCTCGGTGGGACTATAAATCCCCAACCGGTGAATGGTGGGATATACGATAAAGCCTAGATGTGTGTTCCCTCAATCAGGCCTAAGAATCCTTGACTAGTGAATGGTGGGATATACACTAAATCTTGGAGGATGGAGTCTTGATTAATCATAGGAATCCTCGATTGTTGTATGATAGGATATAGAGTAAATCTTAGAGACCAAGAGATAGGAAAATTCCTCATGGTGGAGGCGGAGAAATCTGGTGGCATCCATGCTTATTTAGGACCTTGTGATCTAGTGGGGATTACGATAAAGCCTGAAGAAACCTAGCTTGGTTTGGTTTTTATTCCCACATTCATACTTGGAATATGGCACGAGAGTGATTGGCTGAAAGAAATATTTGGTTCAACCAATCTATGGTCGGGTGGCTCATGGAAGTCCCGAACCTGGTTGGCTTTTGCATTCATCGATAAGAGCTTCTTCTCCTTGGTATTTCATTTGTAAATGTATTGGATTAAATGTGGATTTTATGGTTGCTATATCCTTATTATTTTTGTTGGTTATAAACTGGTTATGATTATGTTTTATGATAGACTTGATGTATGGCTCTCATCATTTTTTATTAGTAATTGAAATTACAACGAATATATGACCTAATAGATGATAATGCAGCTATTGTGATATGGTAACAATGCTTCTCTATGAATCTTAGATAAGTATGAGACCCATATGCTAAGATCTGTTGTTATGACCTATAGAAAGCATATTTGTGACATGCTTGACGAAATGCCTATCATGGCTAGTAGGGGTCCAATCAAGTCATTTATCAAGTGTTTGCATTTGTACCTTTTGTTTAATGCCATTTATCATTTCTGAAAGTTTCATGAAGTTCTGGGAAGTGGCCTGAGTCCTCGCCCTGCAAAAGTGCCACAAAATCCAGATTCATTGGCTCGTAACTAGCTAAAAAATTCCACAATCTTTGGCATTCCCTTGTTGTGGAAGAAACCATAAGGCCACATTCGCATGCATGGATTTTCATGGTAGTGGATGGGGGTCCAAATCAATGAAATGTCAAGTTTCCTCATGGGTGGATCACCTAGAAGGGTTGGTTGGCTCCTGAAGGTTCTGTAGCATGTATGGAAGGTCATATTGGTTTGGTTTTGTCAATTCCACTTGCTAAAGTGTACATGTGGAGTTGAATCACATCATAGTAGCCTCTCGTCAGATGTTTACCCTATCAGACCGGTTAACTTGAGTAAATGTGGGAGGAGGGTGTTACACTATGTACCTAGTCAAAGAGATGTGGAGGTAAGCTATGATGTTATCTTTGATGAAAACACTACCCTTGGGAAAGCCATAGATCTCCCTGTCCCAAGGAATAACAATAATGATGTTGTCGAAAAAAGAGACAAACCTTTAATGGATGAGCCTATGCATGATGTTCATGGACCAATGGACCTATTGATCCACCTCCTAGTGATACGTATACCTCAAGGAAAATACCTCTGTGGCTCAAGGATATACTTCAAGATGTTGAAAAGCATACCGCTCCAAGAGGTACATTTCATGAAAGTAAGAAGCCTAACAGGTATCAAGGGTACTTCACTACCATGATTACTATTATTCAAGTTGAACTTTGCACATTCGAATAAGTTGTAAAACACTAGGTACAGAAAGATGTGATAAATGAGGAATATGAATCACTCTTGAAAAATGATGTCTAAGAAGTGGTGCCTAGACACAAGGAAAAGCATGTGGTCACTTCTAAATGGATCTACAAGATAAAATATGGAGTTGATACAAGCATTGCAAAGTATAAGTCAAGGTTAGTAGCTCGTGGGTTCTCTCAAAAGAAAGGAGTGAACTGTGACGAAATATTTGCACTGGTTTCTTGATATACCCTATCTCATCTATAATTACTCTCACTACAAATCAAGGGTGAAGCCTACATCATATGGACATTAATATTGCCTTACTAAATGACTCACTTAAAGAGGAAGTCTATTTTGAACAACCACATGGCTTTGAATTACAAGATCAAAGGTCTCATATATGGAGGTTGATGAAATCCCTCTATGGGTTAAAGAAAGCCCCTAAGGATTGATATGAGAGGATTGATAGCTATCTTATGAAGTTTGGATTTACAAACAACTATGTTGAGTCAAACCTATAATTCAAGGTGGAAAAGGAAATTCCACTTATTTTGGTCCTTTATGATGATGATATATTTCTAAATAGTGTCAACCCTCTCATTTATCAATGCAAGAGGGATTTGAACTTTGAATTCGAGATGAAGGACCTAGGACTGACACATTACTTCCTAGGCTTTGAGGTCTACCAAATGTCAAGTGAGATTTTCCTTTCTCAAGGAAAATAAATTGTGAATATGTTAGAAAGATGTGTGATGATGAAATGCAAGTCTGTGTCTACTCTAATGGAACTCAACTTCAAGAAGCTATGTGGGAGTGTTGTTGGGCCCGAATCAGTGAACCCCTCTAAATGAGCAGGATGATCGGTTCACCTTCTCTTATATATTCCCCAACATACATCCTACCCATGTATTTTGGGACTCTTGGAAGGTACCTCTCATCTGGCCAATGAGTTGGGAAAAGAGGATAGGGACCATAGCACTACAAACTCGATGCATCGTGTACTGTCATACTCACTATGTCTAGGATGCATGATTTTCAACAACTTGATCACTTAGCATGAAGTTAGGTTATGGTTCTACCCCTAGTTATGTGGACTGACTTTGAAAGTGGAGAGTGGTAAGATTTTGTGACTCACTCTCGATCGATTCTTCGTCATTATATATATCATCAGTTCAATAAAGTTGAGATGATATGCAGAGATAATTCATGATGACAAGATGGCATGATGATCGATAGTCAGATATTGGAAGATGGAATTCTCCCTAGTTGAGAGGGATTATTAAAATTGGAAAATAGGGTCAAATTCGACTTTGGACATCTCATTTGATGGAGACAATTATTTCATTGAATTCCTCTTTTTCAAAGGACCAAAATCGACCTAAAGATCAATAAATTTGGACAAGGAGAAATATGTTTTTGAAGTGAAGCCCACATATGTATAATTTTTCAAGGTCGGCCACACCATCATGTAGGCCCACAAAGCCCAACAGACATGTATTTTGACCCTCATCAATTCATATAAACAAGAGGGAGCTCCACCCTCATTTGGCATCATCATCTCACAACACATTCTTCTTTCTTCTCATATGATTGGTTCATACACCTCATTGGGAAGTTGTTCTTTTCACACGTGGTAGAAAGGAGGATGGATTTTAGGAGGTTGAAATCTGAAGTTGTTTGCAACTTTGACCAACGTTGACTTTGAATTTCTGGGAAGAATTCCAGTTCAATCTTTTGGGCATAATTTTTTTTGGGCATGCCATACTATTTGGCACAATGTTGGCTTAGGGGGTCCTGACCCAGGTTCAGAGTTAGTTGCACCAACCAAAAAAACCCTACACTACTGGGCCTTTTGGAAACAACCAGCATAGCGCAGGCTGCTATCTCACCTGAAGCAGTATTAGGGGATGCAAGAACCAATTTTCTACATCCAAAGACAAGTGTGATGTCTTCCAACGCCTTGGATCTTCCTTCGCATATATTGGTAAACCCTTAGGGCACCTTACCACAACTTTGTTAAAACATACTTCACGCCTTCGCGAAGGTCTACAATCAACCCTTGTGGACCTTTAACAGTCGATCCACCTACTTACTCACATCAGAAAGAAATCTAACTTGATGTTTACGCAGATCTACTTAAGTTATTAATAAACATAAGAGGAGTCACCAGAGTCTTTGCGAACGTAATTAAACATGTCTGTGTACATTATTAAGACTTATTTAAGAGAATCACATAGCATTCAATCAATATTTTATAAATCAAGTCATTCATCAACGCCATATAACATAAATAGACATGAATAGAAATACCCAATAACTCTTCAGAAACTTGTCTTTATTGATCCCAATTCACAGATTATAGACTCAAAACTACCCTGGGCACACATCTCCAGGGGTCCATGCCCTCAGTTGTAGATTCTTCCAAGGCCTCCATGCACTCAGTTGCGGCACCTTTCTTTCCAAATCTAAGCATAGGAAGAAGAACCTTCCCGCCTTAGACTCTTTAATCCAACCAATTCTCTTTCTCACTTCTTTTGTTACTACTTCCCTTCACTAAGAATCACTATTTATAGATTTTTTCATACAATGCCATGGTCCACAGACCACGGGTGAATCTCAAAACTGACTCAAAACTTTACATAAAACAAGGGGCTAAGCCCCTTTGACTCCTATTCATCTACACACTCCACATCCATAAATCGTGGAGACTTTACATAATTTACAAAACTATACCAAAATTTGGGTTACCTTAACCCCAAACTAACCAAGGGGACCCCATCCCAACAGGCCCCCAACACAAAGATCGCGACTCACCCTTGAGTCACTTTTCTGGCGTGATGATGTTACTACGAAGATGCCCCAGCTCCACCTGGATCACTGCAACTTCAACAGCACCCTGCATTGCTGCCTGTCGAACCTCATCGACCAATTTTTTAGCGGCTGGTCCTCCTATTACCAACTTCATCATCTCATGCATCTACTGAAATCCCATAAGATTATCTTGAATGGAGAGTGTGATCTAATAAGCCTCATCCAACCAAGGCTTTATCTTGGCCTTTAGCGAGGCCTCTTCTTCTGCACTTCCTCTACCTGTGCTAGTACCTTCTTTCCTTCCTGTAACTTGGCAAGGCGCTGTGTTGGAGCTAAGGTGCGTGCAGTCACCCTAACCTCATCATATTGGTGTTGCATCTCCCTTACCTCTATGTTCAATGTTCTTAGGTTCAGATCCTCCTATAGATTTGCTAGTAGCTTCGTAGCCTGATCAAGCAATGTCCCACAATCAGTGGCTATGGTATCCAAGGTATCCATGCCTTCCTTAATTATGACTCCGCACTGCTCAGTTGGATTCGTGCGCTGGAACATCAACTAAAGCTCTACAATATTCATGTTGAATTCAAAAGTGACTCACCCAACTTCTGCTTTAGCCTCATGCACACCAGCGGCTAATTTTCTGATTTTGGCTTTAGGTTGTGCATCCTCTAGGATGTAAAGTTTAGGCACTGTCTTACATGCGTCCGCTTCTGCTGAGTCCAGGTGTGAACTACCTACTTGTAGTGCCTCCTTTTCCGGTAGAGCCTACGTCATTTAAATAAACATTTCCTGATTATTTACTTTAAACTCACTGATGGCAGTGAGTGCTCGTTGTTCTCTGATCCTGAGCTCTTCCACGACCCGCTGATGTAATACATGTAAATACTTGAGTGACATCGCGACAAGGTTTAGTCCCATGTTTCTGACTTTGTGAAGCATCACGCACTGTTCATTTGTTTCTGTGTAGACTGACCCCTTCGGCAAAGGGAAGACTCTAACATCCTGCGTCCAGACCATCTCCACGATTGTACTCTTTCCTCATGCCAGACTAGCTTGCACGCCACATGCTTTCCCAACATCTTCATGGATTTTGGTTGCTTAGAGCTGCAACTCATGCAAATCCTTCTGGATGCCCCCAAGCATCTGCATGTATTGCTTCTCAAACTGCTATAGTAGTTCAGTGGTGGTGTCTCATATTTTATTGTCAATATCATCGAGATTGCCCTCTGTTAGTATCATGGGATCAATCTATGTTCTATTAGATTTCTTCTTCTTACGCATTCCACCCTGCTGTGCCGTGCCATGTCTTTTGAAAATGAATAGGGTGCTCTGCCCCACATCACCTCTTTCACCTTCTTCTGAAAGCTTTTCTACCTCTGTCTCCAGTAAAGGTAACTTATCACCTATTTCTGACTTGCGTTGCTCTTGCTCTACCAGATCCTTAGTAACGCGTTCTTGCTCTATGCGAGCCTTTTCTGCAGCATCCTTCTTTCTCTCTTCTGTTAGGGTACACACAACTTTCTTAACTACCTCCTTTCTTTTCTTCACATCAGAACTTTCCACGCCCGTGCTTGTTCCAACGTCTACTTCTAACGGGGCACACTACTTTGTAGGGCATAATCCTATGACCTCCTACACGTCTGTTTCTAACACAAAATAGGGAAAGTGGTGCCACTTCTACTCTGGATCCTTTCATCCTTGGATATAGACTCTGTGGAAGTCAGCCTTGAACACTGCATAGGTTGACAGCTACGTGAACAAGGTTGGGGACAACCTTGTACATTGATTTATTGCCATATGGAGATCCATTTACACAAGATTCCAAAATATCTTTGTCTTTGTAATCCATGCAGCATCCTTCATAGACCATAATGAGGCGAATTGTGTTGCCTCTAGCAATCCCTCCTCGAGTGGAGGAAATTAGCTATCCTATGGAAATATCCATGCAATGAGTGTAATTGATAACATTAACCAAGCATAGTGGAATAACTTGGTTTCCTCCTCGGCCTCGCGACAGTTCACTAGGAACTCCTCACAAAGGTATTGTTGTAGTGGCTACAACCGCCCTCCAAAATTTTGCCTTAGCTTGTTTTGGAGCCTCCCTTACCGACCTTACACATCACTTTGTCTTGCTTTGTCAAGTACTCAAGCTTCAGTGTTTTCCTCACACAAAAGCAGCCTATCGATCACAGCAATCCATTCCCCTCATAGGTTCCCTACTTAGACATGGTCCAGCTACAAGCTGAGCAGCTTCCCCTTGAAAATTGTGCATTCTTGGAGGGAAACCAACCTTCACTCTAGGAATTGCGCAATCCTCTCTAACAACCTGCTAGTCTCTAGGATTGTGCAATCTTGCCAACCAACCCTCCTAGTAGGATTTGCGCAATTTTTCCCAAAAACAGGTTATTTAACCCAAGGTTTGTGCAAATATGGGTAGCATTCAGTTTCTCTGCCCAGAAATTGTGCAATCCCCTTTTGGTAGCCAACCCAGATTACAGTCAAGAATGCAAATTTTTCCCAAGCATTTGAGCACTAGCATGCATGAACAATCCGGTTGACTAGTTCCACCCTAGACCAAGGAAACTTGACTTGCATGCACGCATGACTTGATCTTCCTGGAATAGCAAGAGACAACATGTAAAAGGCATCCCATGATTCAGCGAGCTATTTTTAGCAGCTGGAGGTTACATGCAAAGTTGTTTTATAAGTATCCCTCAAAGTATCACTTTTTCCTAGATTTGTGGCATGCACGTCATGAGACCCAACTTATTTATTAGAGGCATCAGAGCTCATTCTTTCACATTTATCTTGGAGCTCTAACATCCCATAGCACATCCAGGACACTTCAACACATCTGGCTCAGTTATTCATGGGTAAGTGGACTCAACTTGCCTTTTTCAACATTTCTATCACTTTTTGTGTATTCGCTTGTGTAAGTGATGCTTGATTTATTTCTTTGAATGCATGCTATTGTTTACATACATTCTAGCTTTTCCTATCTCTGTTTCAATTATCATTGCTATGTCACTGTTGTCGCATGCATGAAACTGTTTTGCATGGATGTTCGCCCAGCCGACAAATGACCTCACCCACATGCATGTTGATATGTTTGCTGAATATTCCATTCATGTTATGCATGCACTTTTTATCACATCATCTATCACTTAGTTTCTCCATGCATTTCATTGACTTACTTGCTTTCAGTTTCCCGTCAACAAGTCGGGCCAACCTTGGCCCTGTCTCTGCCTTCGCCAAGGTTGCATTGCGTAATCTGGAGAAGGAAGGCTCACCTTCCTCTCCAGAGTTGCACATTATGGCTAAGCACTAGCCTCCTAGACTGATTCACGCATTCTTGGAGGGCAGTGGCTACTTGGCCCAACAATTTGCACAAATCTGCCCCTCGGCCAATAGTCCTTCCCAGCTAGGATTCCGCATTGCGCAATCCCAGCAGCCAACTGCCCTACTAGATTGCGTATTTCATAGATCCAACAACCAGTCCAGCCTCCCAGTCAGTCCAGACTGCCTTTTGTGTAGTTCTGGCAGCTAGTCACTCAGCCTCCTAGTGAAATTTGCACAATCTTTCTCATCAGTTTCCCATGTATGTGTTGTGTCCGTCCACGGATTTTCTTTGTTTTCACTAACATATTTCTTACCATGCATGCTACTTGTTTCTAGATCTTTTAGGTATTGATCTGTCACAATGGCTTTCGAGAGAACATGATCTCAGTACACTGATGGTATGGCAGCTGGAGTAGCAGCTGAGCAGGTGTCCTTTGGTTTGCCGATATATGAAGATACGAAGCTATATCTAGACAAGGACATCAAACTGAAGTGGCAAGTGGTGAATGAAACATTCACAGGTACTTTTCGAGAAGACCTTGAATACCATCAGGTGTACGTGAACATTCATAAGTCCGGCTTATACTGGATTGCATGCAAATACCCCACGTTCCCATGCACGGACATGATTCACTGGATCGTCTCTCACACTGACCCTGAGACAATGACCTTGAGCAGTGTCAGTGGGACGAAGCTTGCAACCTTATGGGCACAAGATTATGAAGAGATGTATCATATGACTCAGCCCATGACTGTCATGACTCCCCCATTCAACTTTCCCAACAACTATGCAGTCTATGCCCGACATAAGTTCCCAGGCTTAGAGTGGGCACGGTCACCGGCAGAGAGAGTTGTGAGCACGTATTTCAAGTTATTGTCTAAGTGCAGCTTCAGAGGAGTGATCATATAGTTGTTCGACCATCTTATCACCCTAGTGTACAGGTTGATATTCAAATAGGATCCACCCTATATGTTAGAAGAAGGAATGAAGGCATTGTTAGGCATTTTAGAATGGTATGCCACACCAGACGACACATTCATCAGAGTGTTCAGTGCGGAGAGGCCTTCGCGTGTTCTGCCAATGTTTTCTTTGGATGTGCTTGTCATGTAGGAAGTAGCGTATCATATCTCAGAAGGATTAACAACTGGGCTACAGTGGAAGAAGAAGGCTCCTTCGCTCACTCTTCCATTGCAGATTGGGTTATACGAGATCCAGAGCATCGAGCAAGCCAATATCGAAGCTGAACAAATGAGGAAGTACCTATTTGACCTCTGAAGCTTCAAACCATATGACCCACATTACATTGTGAAGGATCACTGCATGAGAGTTTAGCTCAATTGGATCCATGGGGCATGTCATTGGGCCGAGGAGGACTCGTGGAGGCATTTCTTAAATTCCTCCAGACATAATGAACAGGTCATTTCTCCATAGAGTGGTTAGCACAGTAGCATCAAAAATAACACCAGCAGTAGAAGTATCAGTAGAAAAAGCAGAGCCAAGCATACTTGCACTTGACAAAGGGAAGAGAAAGATTGTTGACTGCATGGAGGAGGAACAAAGCTGCAAGTTTCGAGTAGATCCACTTGTAGAACAAGTAGCTATGGCTATTCAACATAAGAGGCAGCAGTCTGACAAGAGAATCGCACAAAGGCAGAAGGATAATAAGAGAATGAAAGAAGTAGAGAAGAGTTTTCATGAGATTAGGAAGAAACTCTGGAAAGAACAAGTTGCTCAAACATGAGAAGGAAAAGTAGCAACAATAGATTCAACAGGGAGCACATCATGCGCAGAAAGATGAAGCAGCACCCATACAGGTAGTTGATTCTTCTGAACAGCTGGCATTAGGTGAACAGGGTGAACCCTCGTAGGGGAAAGACTTTCCTCATGTGATAGAACAAGCTCTTGAGTAGTTGGATGCAAACATGGAGCACCGGGAGTTGGAACAAGGCGGTAACCTCATGCCTCACCAAAGAGAGGTCAACTCACCTGCTTCAATGCACCTAGACAGTGAGCAAGTCTTGGATGACCAAGGATGCACTGAGATCCTTGGTGGTCAACCAAAAGCATATATGCTCAACATCTCCTTTGACAAATCTCATCACAAAGTTGTGCAGTCTCATAGAGTACCAACTCTAGAAGACCAAACATCTTCCGCGTAATTTGAAGAGCAGGTGATCGTGACTAATGTGCACAAGCATCTAGCTACATTGGCCAATGCAACTAGATTTTATTACGAAGCCACTAGCTCAAGTGTTCATTTTCTCATAGCTCAGAATGAGAGAATGGAAAAGGAACTACAGGTGGCCAAGCCCGGAGGAGACTTGGTGACAATGTCTGCCTGAGCTAAACTGAAGAAAGCAATACTAGATGAAGTATTGTCCTTGGACACAGTTATACGAGCTTGATACTCCAAGTTTGGTACCATGCATCAAGCAATCATTCATCTCCATGGATTGTAATAACGATGTCCAAGAAGAGTATGCATCTTGAAGAACATACATACTGTTGTTGATAACATGCAAGGATGGATGATGACATACAAGGGAGGCCCACTTCAGTTGCCAAAGATGATGAAGGCCAATGTGGTCGAGCTGCAAGCACGTATCTGGAGTCAGATTTGGAACTATGAAGACCTACTACAACTCATCACTAGCATATAGGCTTCCCATGCAACAGTATTCAAAGGCATGGAGGTTATAGTGCACACTCATGCGATCCCATCACTTGGGACCCTCACCTAGGCGAAGACCAAGAAGTAGGTCCAACAGGAGCTTGACCCATACTTCGATGAGATGATGATCACGAACACCAACCCAAACTTGCCTATCAATGCAGATATCATGCACAAGTACATTGCTGGTCTAGCCCCACTGAAGACAATGATGTGCATGCTGACAAACAAGTTGGATAGAGGAGCCTGAGCAGTGTACCCAGATGCTATGGAGGGAAGCTTCATGTTTTAGATGGATGTCATAGCAGAACACACATACACTCTCAAGGAATACCAATATTAGCATCAATATGTCACTTTTGATCAGCATGAGGATGTCAAGCAATTGGACTTCAATGGTTTTCTAAGTCTGAATGATGTCTAGTTTGGCTTGTCCAAGCCATTGTTCACATGGATACATGTGCATTGTAATGTTGATTCATGTCAAGTGTAAGTCAAGTGTCAAGAGTAGATGTAACAGTCACAGAGTAGGTGAAGAGTCATGAGGGTAGTTGAATGGTCACAAAGGGGAATGTCAAGGGTCACCCCACCCGTTGTTATAAATAGTCCCTCATAACTCATTGTATAGTCTTTTGGTCAGCCAAACTACTACTAACACTATCTTGAAGAAGTCTTGGACAATATTGTAACGCACCTTGGCTTCTCCACTGCACGGAGCTACTACATCTCTTTGGAGGAGTAGGTGGATGTGTTTGTAATGTTCCACTATTGGGGCTACAGGTTTAAATGGTGTATTGCATGATTGTGACTTACACTTCTCTAATAATAAGAGCCTGCACATTTTCATGCATATGTTGTTATTGTAATTTGACTGTTCTAATTGCCTTAATGATATATGTTGTTTAACTTACATACTTGTATATGAACTGATTTGTATGCAATTATATGAATCTTGTTGTTAATGTGTTGCATATGTTGTTAATGTTGTCACCATCTTTGCCAACTGCTCTGTCAGACATCAGATAGACCTTTCTCATGAATCTTGCTATATCAATCGTCACACTCATCTTAGACTGATATGTGAGTGTTGTTCGTGTTATCTTACCTTGTATGTTGTGACTACTGCATCCGAGTAGACTGCTCCACTGGAAGTTTTGCATGTCCTTTGTGTGGTGTCTTCCTAGCCAAGTTGGGATTGATCGCTTTCAACCTGGAACTCACCTTCACCTTCCTCTCCCTTTGAAGTGTTGTAACCTATCGTACACATTCCTTGACTCACTACATCAGTCACATCGTTGTTGCTGACAGAGTTATTCTACTTGCCTCTGTGTGACACTGCGGTCAAGGGATTACCTTACAACCCACTACTAGGACTCCTACACCAAATGGTCTGAGGTCTAATTGGGACTTCTGACCGAGCAGATCCCCTTGAAATGTTGGTGGGTCCACCACTATCAACATTTATGGCGCTAGAAGGAGGGCATGATGACAAGCAGTGTCCTCTCATCCAATTTTGAACCTTTGCATATCTTTCATGGAGTCTTGCATTCTTCTTCCCCCAAGGTGTTTTTTGATTCATGAAGATGTCCCTAGCTTAGGAAAGCTGTTTGATGTCTTGTCCATTCACACGTATGATGGTGAAGGCGAAGTGGCCTGGCCTGAGCACTTACATAACTTTCTTTCCATGATTTATGAGGAAGATTAGTTTACTGACAAATAGGCTAGTTTTCTTCTTGCATACACACTTCGCGAATCTCCATTTCGTTGGGTGCTCAGCATACTAGCTGAGACCGTCCACTCATGTGAGCACTTTTGTGATCTTATCAAAGACATGTTCTATCATTTTGATCCAAACCATCTTGACCAGAAACTGTTACAGCAATGGAAGGCTCCACAGGAATCCGTTATTGATTTTTGGCAGCGCTTCTGTGACTTACATTTTCAAGCTCCAAAGAGTCGGATGAAGTTCACTTACCTCTGGGACCGGTTCAAGTACTACCTTAAGAAATTTTCCCATCCCAAGAGAAAGCTTGATGTCAAGCCTTGCTGAACCTTCTTTGTTGATGGAACTGCGCAATCCCATGTGGGAACACACACTGTCCCAACAGAATGTCTGCCTCCCTCTCATTCAATAGTTCCACCATCGCCCAGTGATATTTAGGATCATGTTTGCACACCTATTCATCCTTCCCACTCTCCCAACATAACTCCACTCCATTTTCACGTAGAGTTGGTTGTGAGTCCTTCCAGTTCACATATGCATTATTTTCTTCGACCTCCATCTTTGCACTCAGGTGTTCCTCTTGATGATGATGTCTTGTGTTCGTCCATTCTAGACTCTTCACTTGTTGTGAATGAGGAACAACCCACTGATGGAGTTGGTGTTGCATAACCAACATGGACTGTCATTCATGAAGAGTATGAGTGGGAGCTTGAACATCAACACTCGGCGAAGGATGACTCCCTTCCATCCAAGCCCCCTTCATTCTTTCCTAGCTTCTTTGTTGAACTTGCCATCCATGATTTTGCATGTGTGTCTTCATCCACAGATGCACTCATTATTGATTAGTCGCAGGACTCACCAGATGTTAGTCCATCATTCGACAATGGAGAGGATAAGTTATTCATTGAAGATCCACTTGATCCTTCATCTGTCTTTCTTAGAAACACAAAGGATAAGTTCATTCACTTTTCATCTACCCCTCTGCTTGACTCATCTGATCATGAGAATGCCAAAGAATTCATTGCTTTTTCTGATCGTGGCGGTTGTAATCCATTTTCCTCCAATTTTGATCACGATCAAGAATTTATCGTAGTTGATATTTCGAAGCCACTGGTGTATGATGATATATCGGATGATGAAGTTGAGACACCCAAGACTGTCGAGGCACTTTAGCCCAAGCTGATGGTTATGTCAAGCCCTCCCTCTCTTGAGGTTAGTCTCACTTCTGATCATGAAATTGTTCAATTGCCTGAGGCTCCTCATCAATCGATTGTATGCATTGAAGATCCATCTCACTCACAGATCACACTTCCTCCACTCGAACTGCAAGATCCCATTGCTCATGCATTGGTGGAGTCTTACATTGTAGGCACTCGTTCATGACACAAGTTATCTTTGCTTCTTTCATTTGCTTGCATGTCTCAGTCAAGAGTGTGCTTTTGCTTCAATGTTGTACGTAGTGCCATATAGAACCATGATAAGTCCATGGACTATTAGTAATGCATATGCACTCACTTATGTCCTGTGGGCACTTTGAAACACGAAGTGTGGCTGTCTTCATTGTTATGTCTTTCTTTTATATTGGTCCACACTACTAGGTTACTCGCGAACCAAGCCTTCACCCACATGGGTCTACCAATGCATTGGTAGCTGCATTGGAAGTATCACTTCATGTGATCAGGCCCATGCATCGTTAGTGTGGGAGTAGGAGTAGTGTTTTCTTTTTGTCATCTACTTGCATCCTTGTTTTATTTCATCCTTTGATTGCTTGATTGATTGCTACTTGTTTGTTTGCTTGCTTTTATCTCATTTTTGCTTCTGCTTTTTCTTTGCTTTGTTGTTAGTTTGTTCACTTGTTTCATTCATAGGTTAGTTCACATGAAACCATGTGTGACTCATCAAACGATCTGGGTAAAGTATAAGAGGCTTTGTACAACTATCGCTACTTGTTTATCTATTATATTTCCTCTATATGATGAACTTGTTACTCTTAGTCCATGATACGTCGAAGCAAAATATGCACTCTTCAAAGTGAACCTTCGTGTAAACACACTACTTGCACGCTAACTAGTGTCACCTTCTCTAGTCGATTGTTTTTGGGTTAATCCTTGTCATCTTAGTTAAGTAGAGTAAGGTGAGGGGGAAAACCTTAACAGGCATGTCAGAGATACAATAAACTACTTCTCTTCTAGAACAACCTCTTCTACTCTCAATAACTTCGGATCCCTCTTCCGCCTGTGAAATGAATAAGTGATATGCACAATGAAAATGAAAAATGAATAAAAATAAAAATAAAATAAAATAAAAAATGAAAAGTCAAAAAATTCAAAAGGAAAAATGAATAAGGCGAAAGAAGAGAAAGGCTTCCTGTGCAGGGAGGTGATGCAAGTAACTCCACCGGGGTACTGAACAGGCTCACTGGCAATGGAGCCATGCTTGTGTTCCTATTTGACTCCAGCAGGGTACTGTCCAGGCCTGCTGGCAGTGGAGCAACACCAAAAATGAAACTAAGACTCTGATGATTATACTTCTTGTGCACCTATATACCCCTCAACCCCAATCAAAACAATTGTGTTGCCTTGGCTCGGAATGCCTGTCAATCGACCAAGAGACTGGTAGATGCTACATCTTACATCAAGTTAGTGTGAAGCCAAGATGAGCTAAGAACTGAACAATACTTCCGAAGGTGTTAGACTCGATTTTCAAGAACAAGGTCCATTTAGAGAGCTGGAGTTCTACCAGTGTGTCACCACGTGTTGTAGCAGCTAAAACCACCCTCCAAAATTTTGCCTGAGCCTATTTTGAAGCCTCCCCTACAAACCTTACACAACAATTTGTATTGCTTCATCAAGTACACAAGCTTCAGTGTTTTCCTCGCATAAAGGCAGTCTGTCGATCACAACCAATCCCTTCCCCTCACAGGTTGTTTACCTAGACTTGGTCAACCTGCAGGCTGAGCAACTTCCCCTTGAAAATTGCACATTCCTGGAGAGAAACCAGCCTTCCCTCCAAGAATTGAGAAATCCTCTCTGACAGCGTGCTGGTCTCCAAGATTGCACAATTTTTCCCAGTAGCAAGCTATTTAGCCTAGAATTTGTGCAAATCTGGGCAGTAGACAACTGCTTTGCCTAGAAATTGTGCAATCCCCTTTGGGTAGTCAGCCTAGCTTACAGTAAAAAATGCGCATTTTTCCCAAGCAATTGGGCACTGGCATGCATGGATAGTTTGGTTGACTAGTTCCGCCCAGGACCGAGGAAACTTGACTTGCATGCATGCATGACTTGATCTTCCTAGAATAGAAAGAGACAACATGCAAAAGGCATCCCATGATTTAGGGAGCTATTTTTAGAAGCCGGGGGTTATATGAAAAGTTGTTTTAGAAGCTTCCCTCCAAGTGTCTCTTTTTCCTAGATTTGTGGCATGCGTGTCATGAGACGAAACTTATTTATTTGATACATCTGATCTCATTCATTCACATCAATATTGGAGCTCTGACATCCCATAGTACATCTAGGACTCTTCGACACATCTGGCTCGGATATTCATGGGTAAGTGGCTTAAACTTGCCTTTTTTAGCATTTATGTCACTTTTTGTGTATTTGCTTGTGTGAGTGTTGTTTGCATGATTTCTTTGAACGCCTACTATCATTTACATATATTCTAGTTTGTTAGAAAATTATATATTACAGAGCAATGGAACACATAAAATATATTGTAGAAATATAAAGATAGAAAACACATAAAACAAGAGAGTCATAGATATGCGTGGTTCACCCAATTTGGGCTACGTCCACGGGAAACAACCAGTCCTTCCTCTTATATTATCCAACGAACTAGAGAGATACAACCTACAACGAATTTGTTGTAATTCCCTCTTCGTTCTCACATAATCTGCTCTCTCTTTCTCATTCAGATTACAGATCTACATAGACGCAATACACTTCCCTCATATATAGTGACGGGTTGCCTTCTAGGGCAAAAAACCCTAAATTAAACATAATTTCTACCATTAGATCTCCACCTAATGAACGACGCGGATTGACTACGAAATTACAACATTCTACAAGGAAATTTTACATCGATTTTTAGCTTCGGAAGCATTAACCCCAATCCCCCACCAGGGGGGACTGCCAAAGATCGCAGCTGCCACCCCCTGGACCCCCTTGTAGCACAAATATTACAGGTGGTGTTACCACCACATTACGAATTGGGGTCCAATGCGGTGATACCTCTGAATAAAGAAGATAATCAGGCTCCACACCCAACAATCTCTTTGGAGACTAATTATAGCAACTCCACCACTACTTCGTCTGCTAGATAATGAATCCACTTTGGACCTTGTTGTTTCTCATCTTCATCATCATACTTGAAGACCAACTAAAACCGAGCAATATCTCAGTTTCTCCCTAGTTACAACTTTTGTTAACAAATCCGTGGGATTCTGGCTAGTGTGTATCTTTTCCAGCTTCAACTATCCATCTTCCAACACTGACCGTATGAAATGGTACTTGACATGTATATGTTTAGTCTTAGAATGTAATGCAGAGTTCTTTGCAAGATGTATGGCACTCTGGCTATCACTGTATAACTTTCCCAACTCTTGCTTCTTACCAAATTCATCCAGAAACCTTTGTAACCAAATCATTTCTTTACTAGCCTCTGTAGCAGCAACATACTCTACTTCCATTGTTGAGAGTGCAACAACACTTTGTTGTTTTGAAACCCAACTGACAGTTGTTCCACCTACAGTAAACCCATACCCTGTTGTGCTCCTTCTGTTATCTTTATCACCTACCATATTTGCATCAACATATCCCTATAGAGCAATGTTTGAATCACCAAATCATAATGCTTGATTTGTGGTACCTCTAAAATACCTGAGAATTCACTTCACCGCCATCCAATGTTATTTTCCTCGATTGTTCATGTACCTACTTATAACTCCCACTGCATGTGCAATATCAGGCCTTGTGCAAACTATTGCATACATTAAGCTTCAAACTACTAATGCATATGGAACTTTAGACATATAAGCCGTTTCTTCCTAAGTCTTGGGACACACCTTCTTGCTTAGTTTGAAATGGCTAGCTAAAGGTATACTAACTGGTTTGCATTCCGCATATTAAATATTTTCAACACCTTTTCTATGTACTCACTCTAAGACAATGTTAATTTTCAATTCTTCTTGTCTATAGTTATTATCATACCAAGGATTTGTTTTGCAGCACTGAAATCCTTCATTGAAAATAAGTTTTCCAATTTTCTTTTGAGCACATTTATTTCCTGCATGTTAGAACCTCTAACAAACATGCCATCTACATACAATAACAATATAATATAGTTGTCATCATTTTCCTTTTGAGATAAACAAAATGATCAGAGTGACATCTAGTATAGCCTTGTTCAAACATAAACCTATCAAATTTTAGATACCACTACCTTGGAGCCTATTTTAAGACATACAATCTCTTCTTCAACCTACACACTAGTTTCGCCTTCCCTTTTACCTCATATCCTTGTGGCTGCTGCATATATATCTCTTCCTCCAAATCCCCATGGAGAAAGGTTGTATTTACATCTAACTGCTCAAGATCCAAATCTTCAGTTGCTACTAGACTTGAAATAGTTCTAATTGAAGTCATTTTAACAACAAGAGAAAATATCTCATCAAAGTCTATACCCTTTTTCTATGCAAACCCCTTTACCACAAGTCTAGATTTATACCATTTTCTACCTCCATCTTCTTCCTTCAACTTGTAAACCCATTTATTCTGCAATGTTGTTTTACCTGCAGGCAACCTAGCCAAGTCCCAAGTCTGGTTATGTGCTAAGGATTCCATCTCTTCTTTCGTGGCTTGCTCCCACTTCTTCGTGGTTTCTACCTTCATTGCTTCTTCATAACATTCTAATTGACCAGAATTAGTCAACAATACATAATGTAATGAAGGAGAGTATCATTCAGGGGGTCTACTGATCCTGGTAGATCTTCTAACACCACTTTTAGGTGTTTGAGGTGCTTGTTGTTGTCGTGGTTGTTATTGTTGTTATGATTGTTGATCATTGTGACTTTCAGGCACCATCACTTTTTATGTGATCTCATCAAGCACCGTGTATTCTCTGTTTTATTTTTCTTATTTCTTTTCCTACAGGTGATCCTTATACAAAACCTTTTCATTGAATATGACATCTCTGCTTCTAATGAATTTGTATTTTCCATAATCATAAAATTGATAACCAAAATCATTAACACCATATCCAATAAAGGTACATTTCTTTGATTTTTCTTCAAGCTTTGTTCTACTTTCTTTATTAATCTGGACAAAGGCTTCACAACCAAAAGTCTTTAAAAATGAGTAGTTTACCTTTTTACCTATCCATGCCTCCTCTGGAATACCACCATACAAAGAACTTGAAGGCCCTCTGTTTATTAGATAAACACCAATATCTACAACATCTGCCCAAAATTGTAAAGGCAATTCTATGTGCAATATCATGCACCTTGCACACTCCATGATTTTCCTGTTCATCCTTTCTAACACACCATTTTCTTATGGTGTTCCTGGAACTATCTTCTCTCTGTGAATTCCATTCTTTGAACAATACCTATCAAACTCTTTGCTGCAACATTCACCTCCGTTGTCTGATTTGAGACACTTTGACTTTTTCTTGTCTCATTTTCAACCAAACATTTCCATTTGTTGAAAGTATCAAATACATCAGATTTATTCTGAATACAATAAATCCAGGTTTTTTTGGTTGCATCATCAATAAAAGTAACATAATAACAAGAGCCACCCAGAGATGATACCTGAGCAGATCCCCATACATCTGTATGCACAAGCTATAATTTTTTCCTCTTCTTTTCTTTCCCAACTTTGAGGAATCAGACTCTCTTCTATTTTCCATAAACACAATTCTCACATAATTTTAAATCAACATGCTTTAAACCTAGCAACAAATTTCTTGAGTGAAGAATTTGCACCCCCTTCTCACTCATGTGCCCAAGCCTATGATGCCCCAATGACATATCTTCTCCTGTAGAGGTTAAAGCATTAACACAATTATAAATACCATTGCATAAATACAATGTACCAACCTTTTCTCCTTTTTCTATTACCAAGGCTCATTTAGTGACCTTCCAGGTTTTATATGTAAAAGTAGTCACACAACCTTCACCTCCCAACTGCCCTGTTGAAACCATACTTTTCTTTAAATATGGAACATGCCTTACCTCCTTCAATATCCATTCATTTCCATTTTGCTGTTTTATGAAGACTGTACCCATTCCAATGATTTTATAGGGTTTATCATCACCCAATCGAACCTGTCAAAAATATCTTTGAACATAATCATGAAAATGTTTCCTATTAGGTGTGGAATGGTATGAGGCCCCTAATTCTACCATCCAGGCATCCATAATATTTTCTAATGAAATAATCAAAGCATATTGCAACATATCACATGTCACACTCGCTTCATGATTGTTTTCTTGTTGCGCGTCTCCTTCTTTTCCCTTCCGAGACTTGTAGTCTTTCTTCAGGTGTCCTTTCTTCCTTCATTTCCAGCACACTATCCCTGATTTGGACTTGGATCTGCCTTTCCTTGACTTACTGCGATATCCTGGGCTATTTCCTCTTTCCATTTTTCTTCCCTACTCTCTGTAGTCAAAGCATTACCTGATGTCTCACGGGAGGTTTTCCGTCGCATTTCCTCACTAAGGATTGCACCAACAACATCATCAAACTTTAAAGTACAAGATCCACAGACAAAGTTACTAAGGGCCACAACTAAACCATTCCAACCTTCTAGCAATTAGCATAGAGATAACAGAGCCCTAAATTCATCATCAAAAGTTACCCCTACAGAACTTAACTGATTGGTAACTGTATTAAATTCATTTAAATGATCAACAAAAAATCCACCTTCTAACATCTTCATATTAAATAAACGCTTCATAAGAATACCTTATTTGAGGCTGAGGGGTTTTCATATAGTTTGGCCAATACCTTCATTAAACCCTCTATTGTCTTTTCCTTTGAAATATTAAATGCTACCAACACTGCTAGGCACAGTCGTATTGTTCCAAGTGCCTTTCTATCGATAATATTCCATTCTGTGTCTTTCATACTCATCAGCTTCTTTGCCTTTCCGCTCAATGGTTGGTACAAATCTTTCTGGTACAAGTAATATTCCATCTGCATCTTTTGCAACTGGTAGTTTTGGCTGTTAAAATTTTCAACCCTAAACCTACCATCTTCCGCCATTTCTCCCACTTGAACCAGAAACCCTTCTCTCCTACAACTTTATAAGCCAAATAGACCTTCAGCTCTGATACTAGTTGTTAGAAAATTATATATTATAGAGAAATGGAACACATAAAATATATTGCAGAAATATAAACACAAGAAAACACATAAAACAAGAGAGGACACAAATATCGTGGTTCACCCAATTTGGGCTACGTCCATTGGGAAACAGCCAGTCCTTCTGTTAGGTCCCCTATACTACTAGTGTAACCCCTTATTGTTATTAGTACAACCCCCTTATTATATTTTTGTGTCCATGTAGTCCCCATATTTTTATTATTGTGCCCCATAGAAGCCCACTATTGTTATTATTATGCCCTTACATTATTATTGTTATGTTGGCTCTGACTATATTATGACCCCTTCGACTCCTATATAGAGAAAGGAGGTCTTGTCATTTGTATCATCCAAGAATTGTTCATTTTTGTAATGCAAAGGAGGTTGCCCCCTCGAAGAGGCTAATTTCTAAGGTATTCATCTATCTTTTCTATCTTTTTGTGAGCTGGTTTCATAACATTTGGTATTAGAGCTTTGGATTTTGGGGTTTGGCTGCTTCAAACAGGTCATCATGGAATTTTCGCTATAATGTTTTCACTATGACGTTTCAGAATCTAAAACAAAAATCCATTTGAGAAGAAACCGGTCTGAACCTCGAGTCCGAATTTCAGATCTTGTATCGCTATATTTTTGGAGATATGATCTGAGGAAGTTAGGATTTTTACAAGCTCCAAAATTTCATCTCAAATAGGTCATCATGGAATTTTTGCTATAATTTGTTTTCTACGAAGGCTCAGACATGGAAGTTTAAACCCATTTGAGCCAAAATAGTGGGGAAGCTCAGGTCCGAATTTCATATCTTGTTTCGCTATATTATCATAGATACAATCCAAGATATGTAGGGTTTCTATAGGCTTCTGAATTACATCCCAAACAGGTGACCTGGGGAAAATCGTCATAACTGCCTCTCTGAGAATCAGATCGAAATTTCCTAAGAATTTGCAGAAAGAGGATGGACTTTAGTTTTCTATGTATCATTTTCAGATCCGAAGATAAGAACAATGACACTTGGAATTTCATACAAATTCACTCTTCTGAAAAGGTATATAATCATGTCATCTTGAGAGATTGTGCATAACTCTTTCTTGGAAAATCCAATTTCAATTAGACTGGTGGCATTGGAAAAAGGACATAGAGGGCTACTGCAGGTTGCGATTTCAGAATTGGAAGATCCAAAATTACAGAGTTAAATTCGTTTCAAAATTGAGCTCCTAAAAGAACGAAACGATGATATGAGGAAGTTTGATGGCAAGGATTCAGTAAATTGGTGACCACAGTTTGAGGATCGGTAAATTGGGGACCATGAGGAAGTTTGATGGCAAGGATTTGGTAAATTGGCATGCATGAAAATGTTTTGCACAGACATTCACCCAACCGGTGAATGACCTCACCCACATGCATGTTGATCTGTTTGTTGAATCTTCCATTCAAGTTTTGCATGCACTATTTATCACTTCAGCTATCACTTAGCGTTGCCATGCATTTCATCGACTTGCTTTTAGTTACCCGTTGGCGAGTCAAGCCAACCTTAGCCTAGTCTCTGCATTCACCAAGGCCGCATTGCGCAATATGGAGAAGGAAGGCTCACCTTCCTCTCCAGATTTGTGCATTTTGGCCCAACATTGGCCTCCTGGACTGATTTGCACATTCCTGGAGGGAAGTGACTACTTGGCCCAAGAATTTCCACAAATCTGCCGCTAGGAAAGCAATCCTTCCCAGCTAGGATTGCACATTGCACAATCCCAGCAGCTAACTGCCCAACTGGATTGCGCATTTCACAGATCCAACAGCCAGTCCAGTCTCCCAGTCAATCCAGACTGCCTTTTGCGCAGTTCTAGTAGCCAGTCACTCATCTTCCTAGTGAAATTTGCGCAATCTTTCTCATCAGTTTCCCAGGTATGTGCAGTGTCCTTCCTCCGATTTTCTTTGTTTTCACTGACATATTTATTGCCATGCATGCTACTTGTTTCTAGATATTTCAGGTGTTAATCTGTCTCAATGGCTTCCAAGAGAATAGGATCTCAAGATACTGATGGTGTGGCAGCTCGAGCAGCAGCTGAGCAGCTGTCCTCTGGTTTTCCAATCTACGAAGATATGAAGTTGTATCTAGACAAGGACATCAAACTGAAGTGGCAAGAGGTGAATGAAACATTCGCAGGTACTTTTGGGGAAGACCTTGAATACTGTCAGGTGTACGTGAACATTCATAAGTCCGCCTTGTACCAGATTACATGTAGATACCCCGCGTTCCCATGCGCATACATGATTCACTGGATCGTCCCTCACATTGACCTCGAGACGTGACCTTGAGCAATGTTAGTGGGATGAATATTGAAACCTTTTGGGCACGAGATTACAATGAGATGTATCATATGACTAAGCCCATGACTTTCATGACTCCCCCGTTCAGCTTACCCAATAATATAGGCCACTCTCGAGACATTCTGAAGGATTGGGTAAAGGAGACGGCTCGTTTCAGGATGACACCCAATCAGATCTATAAGATGAAGATATTGAGGAAGTCATACCAATACTTGGTCATATTCCCATGTCGACTGAGTGGCCAAGCAAGCACTGAGACCTTCCCTCGAAGTTGGGTGGTCACACTGGACCATTTGGCTAGAGAGGGAAGACCATGCAACTGGTCTAGTATACTCGCTTATCAACTGAAGGAGAAAGTCACGAAGGCTCGACAATCACCCGAAGGCACTCATGCAGAGATTTATATGTCTGCCTACATTCTAGATGCACTATGTGCTCAACATAAGTTCCCGGGCTTAGAGTGGGCATTATCACTGATGAAGACTGTTGTGAGCGTGTATTTCAAGTTATTGTCTGAATGCAGCTTCAAAAGAGTGATCATATGACTGTCCGAACATCTTTTAACCCCAGTGCAAAGGTTGATATTCAACCAGGATCCACCCTACATGTTAGAAGAAGAGATGAAGGCATTGTTAGGCATTGTAGATTGGTATGCCTCACCGGACGACACGGTCATTAGAGTGTTCAGTGCGGAGAAGCCTTCGTGTGTTCTACCAATGTTTTCTTTGGGTGGGCTTGTCATGCAGGAAGTAGTGTATCATATCTCAGAAGGATTAACAACTGGGCTACAATGGAAGAAGAAGGCTCCTTCACTCACTCTTCCGTTGCGGATTGGGTTATACGATATCCAAAGCATCAAGGAAGTGGATGTCGAAGCTAAACAAATGAAGAAGTACCCATTAGACCTTCGAAGCTTCAACCCGTATGACCCACATTGCATTGTGAAGGATCACTGCATGAGAGTTTAGTTCAATTAGATCCATGGGGCATGTCATTGGGCTGAGGAGGACTCGTGGAGGTATTGCATCAATTCCTCCAGACCTAATGAACAGGTCATTTTCGCTGTAGAGTTGTTAGCACAACAGCATGAAGCAGCATCATGGATAGCACCAACATCAGTAGAAATAGTGGAGCCAAGCATACCTATGCATGAAAAAAGGAAGAGAAATATTATTGAGCACATGGAGGAGGAACAAAGCTACAAGAATCGCGTGAAGGCAGAGGGATAAGAAGAGAATGGTAGAAGTAGAGAAGAGTTGCATGAGCTAAGGGAGCAACTCTAGAAAGAACAAGAGTTGCGCCAACATGAGAAGGAAGCACAACAACAACTGACTCAACAGGGGACGCATCACCTGTAGATAGACAAAGTAGTGCCCGTACAGGTAGTTGATTCTTCTGAACAACTAGCATCAAGTGAGCAGAGTGAACCCTTGTAGGGCCAAGACTTTTCTCATGAGATAGAACAAGCTCTTGAACAGTTGGATGCAGACATCGAGCAACAGGAGTTGGAACAGGACACTGACCTCATGCCTCACCAAAGAGAGGCCAACTCACCTACTTCATGGCACCTAGACAGTGAGAACATCTCAGATGACCAAGGATGCACTTAGATCCTTGGTGGTCAACCAAAAGCAGAGATGCCCAACATCTCCTTCAACGAATCTCATCATAGAGTTGTGCAGTCTTAGAGAGTGCTGACTCTAGAAGACCAAACATCCCCTGCACAATTTGAAGAGCAAGTGATCTTGACTGATGTGCACAAGCATCCAGTTGCATTGGTTGATGCAACTATAGTGTATGCCAAAGCCACTAGCTCAAGTGTTCATTTTCTCATAGCTGAGAATGAGCGAATGACGAAGGAACTACAGGTGGCAAGGCAGGGAGGAGACTTGGTGACAATGTCCGCCCGAGATGAACTGAAGAAGGAAATACTAGATGAAGTATTGTCCTTGGACATAGTTATGTGAGCATTGTACTCCATGTTTGGTACCGTGCATCAAGAAGTTGTTCATCTCCACGGATGGCAGCAGCGATGTGCAAGAAGAGTACCCATCTTGAAGAACATACATACTGTTGTTGATAACATGCAAGCATGGATGATGAAGTACAAGGGAGCCCAACTTCACTTGCCAAAGATGGTGAAGGCCAATGCAGTTGAGCTCCAAGCACATATACAGAGTCAGATCCAGAACTATGACGACCTACCACAACTCATCACTAGCATATAGGCTTCCCATGCATGAGTATTCAAAAGCATGGAGGTTATAGTGCACACTAATGCAATCCCATCTCTTAGGACCCTCATCCAAGCGAAGACCAAGAAGGAGGTCCAACAGGAGCTTGACTCATACTTCAACGAGCTGATGTGCACCGCCACCAGCCCAGGATTGCCTATCAGTGCAAATATCATGTGCCATTGATGTTCCAGCCACACTAAAGACAATGATGCACATTCTCACAAATGAGTTGGACATAGGAGCCCAAGCAGTGTACCCAGATGCTATGGAGGCAAGGTTTAGGTTTCAGATGGATGTCACAAAATAACACACAAACACTCTAAAGGAATACCAATCTTGGCATCAATATGTCACTATTGATCAGCATGAGGATGTCAAGCAGTTGGACTTCTATGGTTTTCTAAGTCCGAATGATGTCTAGTTTGACTTGTCCAAGCCATTGTTCACATGGCTACATGTGCATTATAATGTTGAGTCATGTCAAGTGTAAGTCAAGTGTCAAGAGTGGATGTAACAGTCATAGAGTAGGTGAAGAGTCATGAGGGTAGTTGAATGGTCACAATAGGGAATGTCAAGGGTCACCCCACCCTTTGCTATAAATAGTCCCTCATAACTCATTATATAGGCCTTTGGCCAGCCAAGATTTTGCTAAAACTATCTTGAAGAAGGTTTGGACAATATTGTAACATTCCTTGGCTTCTCCACTGCATGGAGCTAGTACATCTCTTTGGAGGAGAAGGTGAATGTGGCACTATTGCGGCTAGTAGGTTTACATGGTGTATTGTATGATTTTTACTTACACTTCTTTAATAATAAGAGCCAACACATTTTCATGCATATGTTGTTATTGTAGTTGGACTTTTCCGGTTTCCTTAATGATATATGTTGTTTAACTTACATACTTGTATATGAACTGATTTGTATGCAATTATATGAATCTTGTTGTTAATGTGTTGCATATGTCGTTAATGTTGTCACTGTCTATGTCGACTGCTCTATTGGACATCAAATAGACCTTTCTCATGAATCTTTCTATATCAACCATCACACTCGTCTCGGATTGATCTGTGAGTGTTGTTCATGTTATCTTACCTTGTATGTTGTGACTACCACATCCGAGTGGATTGCTCTACTGGAAGCTATGCATGTACTTTGTGTGGTGTGTTCCTAGCCAAGTTGGGACTGATCCCTTTCAACCTGGAATACACCTTCACCTTCCTCTCCCTTCGAAGTGTTGGAACCTCTCATAGACATTCCTTGACTCTCTGCATCAATCACACCCTTGCTACTGACAAATTTATCTTACTTGCGTCTGTGTGACATCGCAGTCAAGGCACTACCTACAAACCACTACTAGGACTCCTACACGAAATAGTCTGACGTCTAATTGGGACTTCTTACCGGGGAGATCTCCTTGACATGTTGGTGGGTTCAACACCATAAATAGGTACCTAGCCCAATTAAATTGTACGCCTTTCGCACACTGTGAAACAAGTGAAACTACTGCCGCCAGAACCTCATCCCTGCGGCATTTTATCATAACCTTCCCTACTAAAATATGTGAAGAAAATTGAACTCCGTGGTCTGTAATAGAAATAATGGAATAGCCTCGTGACTTCTTGAGGAGGCTGTAATCCTTCTTCATCTTGTCTGCAAGTGCTTTCTCCTGAGTCTTCCCTCCAAACTCCTTGGTAAGGTTGACACCCTTGTAGGGAAGCCACGTGATTTTGTAAATCAACATGTCCGTGATGGGGATAGGTGCTCCTAGCCATAAGCACCCATCATGCACTAGCGTAAGGAGTTGGTGGACACATATCATATTAATAGGGGTACGATGAAAATGTGGTACAAACAACAGATTGAGAAACCCTGATTGCTCGACACCACAGACCCAATCCATCGTCTCCAATGTTGTAACACATGTTTCTTCATAATAGACCTTGCGAATATATTTATCTGTCACCAAATTTGGAAATTTAGTCTGGTCTGCGAGGTCCCAATCCTCCATTTTTAACAATGGGATCCGCGCGAGCCAAAGTCCTTCAAAAGGGACCTGCTTAGGCAACAAGGTCATGGATACTATAAACTTCTCGGTATCAAGGTCATTCGTGACCTTTGATTTCCCTTCTATGGAGGGATATACTTATGTAGCCTCATCATGGGTTCTACTCCTTCAGCATGAATATCCTCCATTCTCAGGAATTCTTCCACTTCGAGGTCCACTATTGTCTCTGGCTACTTATCATTGGTCCACTTTGCCTCTATTTCGGTATGCTTCCTTGGTGATGCGTGCACTGGCACCATCTTCTTCTGATTTTCCTTCACTGCTGGTGGGTTCTCTTTCATTACAGGCTGTTTATCTTTTGTCCTGGTCTCTTCCGGCCTAGGCGACCTAGGCATCATGGGCACCATAGGCGTGGCCTTGACACTTGACACTTCTGGTCCTGGTGCATCGAACACAACTGCTTTCGAACTTAGGGCTTCGGTTGGGTTAGTGGCAGTCATTCTCTCCATAAATAATTCGTGGGTTATGGGAGAAAAGTTTGATTGTGACAAGAGTTCTTCCCAGAATGCTCGGTTCATAGATGATAGATAGTGAAATTCAACAAAAAATCTTAGACCGCAAAGTGTTCGTTGTTGGACCAACACGCGTAATTTATAGGGGTTTTTGACTGTTCCCCACAAATTTTGAGAGTAAATACTGTTTTGGCAGTAGATCTTCAAATATTTTTTCCTTAATTTCTACCACCCCGCTCCACTTAACTCTCTTCTATCTATCAAGTCATGAATAGTAACTCCAATGGTCATTTTCCTACTACGTTGCGTGGTACCTTCCCGTTTCGCGCAGCCTCCTCAGCGCAACTTCAATGGTTGCATCTTTGTCATTCTCCATGAAGCATGCTCACTGCTTTGTCCTTCACACCAGGCAATGTAGTTTATAGTCCTGCGCTCTCTTGTAACTTCAAGGAGAACTAAGAATATCCTACTGCCATATAGTCATTGTGCAGGATCCCCTATATATAAGTTCAATCTGCTCCCATTCACATTTCCCAGGAAGGGTTCCCCATTCAGCATCATGAGCTGGACTGCACCTCCATCTGTAATTTATTTGACAATATATGGCCATAACCAATGCATCTGAAATTTACCCAAAACTTTAGTGAATTTACTATCATATAATAGGACAAGATCATTTACCTTGAGTGTGCGAAGCTTGATGTGGCAATCATGCCATGATTTTTTGCGCTCCTTCTATACTTGTTGATGGAATCCTACCAAAAATCAATCTTCTTCAAGATCCATTAGTTGTGCAAGCCGTTCCTCCAAGGCCTCGCAATCCGCCATGTCCGTTAAAGCTGCAATGCGCAGACTAGGCACAATGTATTCCATCAGCATTATGGCTTCGACCCCATATACTAATCTGAACGGCATTTTCCTTTCATCTTCTTACAAGTAGTCCTATAAGCCTAGAGCATTGCAATTATGCATACATCCTAGTCATTTTGTCGCGCATTGCAGATCTTCATCAACTTGTTCTACAAAATTTTGTTAAAGGCTTCAACAGTTCCGTTCACTTGCAGTTGATATGGCATACTCTTATGATGGTAGACTTGGAACTCCTCAGTCAACGCATTGATCGTTTCATTCAAAAAGTGCGTACCCCTATCATTCATCAGATTATAGCATTCTAGTGTGTGTCGCAGCTGGGTGCTCCCATCTGGTTAGGTCTATTCCATGGGTTTCGTCAGTGTTCTAAAGATAACCGCTTTAATTTCCTGCAGCACTTCATCGATTCTTGCAAACCCATCCGCAAAATTGCACATCAGTAAGAACCTTTCCTTCAATACATTGCATTCCACAGTGCCATGGCAGAGCTCCATTTCAAGATACCAGTTCATGGGGATGGCATCATAGGTATGACAAAATATGTGTACCCACTCTAGTTACGGTTTTGTTCCCCATGCTTTAGTCCACTTTGCTAGGTGATCACACGAATCATCTCTTCTATTATACTTCTCATTCATTCTGGTGTTAACTTTCTCGAACTGTAGCTTCATCATTCTTCAATAATCTCGCCATCCAAAAAAACTATCCTTATCTGTAATTAACCATCTTGTAGCCATAGCACACAGTGCCAACTATAATGCTTCAAAGTAGTGGTCCTCAGGGAATTCATGCTCAAATTCATCTATAAAAAAATCTACGTCAGTTAAACCATCATAATAGGATAATTTCATTACGTCTGACGAAACACAACACAGTGACTTCATCATCATATTCCACCGCAATGTGGATACTTCGTGCAAGCGATTCTGTCAATGGTATAATTCCTCGTTCGAATTAGAAGTCCAGGAACTCTCCCAGTCCCATTTAATTCGTCCATTTGCCGTTGGATTGATCCAATCCTGATCTCGTGCTATCATTTTGCAAATATGTTTTAGTTCATCATCACTTTCTTCATAATCGTGGACTGGTTCAGTATACTGTGCCCCTTCTACAAGGTCCAAAGGCACTATAACCCTCAGTGACTTTCCTTCAATCAACATTGTCCTCTTCTTCAGATTAATGACTTTGTTCATATAAATAGCCCAGTCAATTCCTAGGACCATGAGGTAGGGATTACTGTCATTGACAATTTCTATAACTTCAAAGTTGGTGACCATACTCGCACCTTGAGTATCAATTGTTACTCCATATAGTTGTCCCATGGGGATGATTTTCTATTGATTCGCCATTCTAAGCTGAATTGGAGACCACTGGAGTGTAGGTTTCCCCATTATTTCCCATGTATGTTTTAGTAAGACATTCGCATCGGACCCTAGATCCAAGATGAGCTAATTGTTGGGTAGCAGAGGTCCCACGTAAGGGTTTTGGGGTAGAAAGCCCGAAAAATAGGATTGAATGATTGTAAAAAAATCTGTTGGAAGTGCGGAGAGAGAATTATAATAGGTTGAGTCAAAGGGTAGTCTGCCCAAAAATAATGCAAAGAAATATAAATAGAGTCGGCCTGCACAGGGATCGCGGGCCAAGGAAGGGTATAAATAGAGAGTGGCTCTATGAGGGAAAGGCAGTTCTTTGGAGTATGAAATGTAATGGGCTTTTAAAAGAAGATAGTTTGAAAGCATCTGTAAGTCCGATTCAAGGGTTAGGGTAGTAGATAGAGGCTCTGCAGTTGTGAGGGAGTGCGCAGGGTAGATCTGGATGTATTGGTGGAAAATAATAATAAAGATAAGTTGCTTCTGTAATTCTGTGTTATCGAGCATCTGATTTTATGATTTACCTTTCTATATCTGTTTAAATATGAATGTGAGGAATGTATGCGAATATGGGTTCATTTTAAGTACGTGAATGATTAGACTTGTTAAATGTTTGCTTAAAGACCCCGCTAACAAGATCTGATACATTAATTAGATTAGATCAATAATCAATGTAGTGGAAGTTACTCTGGGTCTAGATCTAAGCGACTGCAGAGCAGCGCGAAGTAGTGGAAAGGTGCACGAATCCCCTCAACCACATCTTGACAGCCCAAGGGTGTGGAAACCTGGTTCCAACACCCTCCCCTGCTACCTCGGGTGAGACCTCAGTCCACGCTACGCGGGCTGTTGCCAAAAGTGCCGGTAGCTGCGGGATTTGTTTGGATAAATAACTCTTTCAAACCTGGGTCAAGACCAAATAAGCCAACAAATGGTTCCATTGCCAGGACTGGGATTTGCCTAAGGGGTGTCTATTGTGGAACAAGGGGACTCTATAGAAATGAACGTTGAAAAATCAAAAGTATCAGGGACGGTAGTAGATCAAGGGTAACTATGGCAAACACAATTCAGTTACCGATGTTCAAAGGAGCAGGAGGCAAAGACCTGGAACAATTTTGGTTTGTACTTAAATCAGTATGGAACGTGCAGCAAGTCGAAAATGTTAACATCAAGAAAGCCATCTTAGTCAATGCACTATAGGACCGAGCGCTAACATGGTACATGAAGTATTCAAGCACCAACCCAGCGGCAGGGATAGCGGACATTCATACTGAATGAAAAAAGGAGTTCAACCGGCTAAAGTCAGAAGCACAGTCAGTCATAGGATTCAAAGAGATCACAATGATGCCTGGTGAGACTCCGTGGGATTTGGATCAGAGGTTGCAAAGCACCATTCACGAGGCCAACATGACCCTGACAGATGCACAGCACCTTGCTTGGTTCGTTGCATCATTAACACCATATATGAAGTCGGCTTTGTCACAACAAAAGATCTCAACCCAAGCAGAAGCATTGGAGGTAGCAATGCAGTTGCAGGAAACCCCGGTACAAGACCCAGGGTTGGGAGTTCAACAAATCCAAGCGTAGGTCCAAAATTTGTGTTTGGAAATACAGAGTTAAAACAAGAACAAACACCATGTTCAGAATTCCAGGACGAAATATGGTGTATAAAGTGTGGGAGCCAGGGACACGATAAAGATCACTGTCTGGTCTCAGTGAATTTTGTGGTCATGGGGGGACTGACACCATTGTGACCAGAGGCCCAAGCAGAGCCGAGCATGATTGCCTCGCTCTGGTGTGCAATTTGTCAGGTAGGAGGAAAGCACCACATTGATAATTGTCATCTACTGCCAAAATACAACCAAACCCCCCAGCAGCTCTTTTGCAACTTTTGTAGATCGGTGGGTCACGAAGAAAGAGATTGCCATAGATATCGAATGTTTATGGACCAGGTACCTACCTACAGAATGCAGATTGAGGTGCGAGGTCAAGATGCAACTGCGGCAATGGTGCGCGGTGGATTCCTAGGACGGGGTCGAGGACAGGGCGGAATGGGACTAGGAAGGGGTCGCGAGCAGCTAATCTATTACAACTGTGGAGGACCAAGACATTATGCATGGGATTGTACCAATCTGACCCGAATATCACGTCCTTATTGTGAGCAATTCGATCATGAGCTGCTAGATTGCCCCATGTTGATCGCACAGATTTGCGAAAAAAAGATAGCGCCTCCTACAACAATGCAAAATGTTCAGATGATGAGATCCGAACCACGCGATGATAAACCCATGGTAAACATGGTATTGCGAAGCACCGTAGCCATAGGAGGTGTTAATGCGAAAACCAATATGGAATCTAGGGAAAGCTTCACGGGCGTCTCCACTCGAGGTAGTAGGGATTAGCCTGAGCCGGCTAGGGATCCCTCGATGTTGACTACCTTTTTAGAGACATGCATGAAATTACTTCGCGACAATAGGCCAATTAAAGGGTTATAAGAAGTGATTAATAAATGTGTAGGGTGGGGTGAACCTCGCGTAGTCCGAAAATTAGGATGACACGCATCACGGATGGGTCAGGAAATGCGGTTAACGGTGTAGATTGGTGACTACGAGATGGATTAGGTCATTCTAGACCTAGGTTCGGATGCAAACGTATTGCCTAAACAGACTTGGGAGCACATGGGTAAACCTATGCTATAATGGTCTCCTATCCAACTATGGATGGCAAATCAGTAGAAGATCTTGCCCATGGGAAGGCTACAAGGAATTACAGTAGATATTGATGGCGCAAGCACCTACACGGATTTCGAAGTTATTGAAATCATGGATGAAAATAACCTGTACCCTACATTGCTAGGGATAGATTGGGCCACTGACATGAATGGGGTTATTGACCTAAAATAGAGGAAGATGATATTTGAAAGAAGTCGCTCCATGTAATCGTTCCGTTAGATCCAACAGACGGACCGCGCTACACAGAACCTATGCACAATGCAGAAAGGGACGATGCATTGGATTGTATCTACAAAATTGTTGCAAGTAGGCCAAAGGAGGAGCAGAGACTCTCGTGGAACTACACCGACTCATGCACCAGCGATTCAGATGAAGAAGAAAAGTGATGGCGAAACAGGGTGAATGGGGTAACCACGTTACACTGTAATATGATGACAAAATCCCTGTATTGCGTTAAAGCTCAGACCTGCGAGGTGCCGATGTATGATGGGCTGACAATAGTGGATGACTTCTTGGTTAAATTCGAAAGTCAAATTATATTTCAAAACTCTTGATGATCTATGGTCCATACAGTATACACAATCTATGACTTTGGTTTTACAGATTTTAAATTATAATCAAATGATTGGTTGTATTGATTTCGCACTTGAAATCTTTACAAGTGCTAAGATGACGGACCTTGATGATATTAATATCAAGATAGAAGTTCAAAAGTTTTTACAGTCCTTACGAATCCCAGATCTATTCGAAGAGATGGAAGCATCATATTTACAAAGAAGAGATGTAGATTATATGCACTTAGATACTTTTCCTCAGTATGAAATCTTTGAGCCATTTGTAGATTGGGAAATCAAGGACAGATACTGCAAGAAGAAACAGGTTGCAAGAACATCCCAATGTGTAGAAAGAACTTTGCAATATATCAAAATCTTTTCGACACCATGGGATTTTCAAAGCCTAGAAATCAAAAATACTATTGATCTAAATCCTTTTTCACAGGTTTTTGCAAACTAGTTTTCAGAAAGTTCTGCCTTTGCAGAAAACAAAGATGAAGTGAACAGAGTCTTGGGATGGTTAAAAGAATTTCCCATGCAAAATTTGGTTGAAAAAATCCACATAATTAAAAAACTGACAGAATTACAAGGGAAGCATCCTGTTTTAAAGTTTTTTGTGAACCAAAAAGCATCAAGCACAGTTGAATTAAGTTCAGGAAACTAGACAACAGACACTATATGTTCGATCAGCTTGTTACTATCAACTAGGGTGTGCACAACATTCAATTTTGAGTTTGGATGGCAAGAAAAAGAAGGTGTAAGTGATCATTGCAAAATTTGGGTATGACACACAATAGAAACAGCAACTAGCATGTTCAAGATATTCAAATGGGAATTATTGGATGGGATAGAGCTACCAGTACAACAAATGACATCCTTCTCAAAAGCACATAAAGATTCCTTTTTGGACATAGAGATAAATCCTTCGTCTTATATTAGTAGATGGAGAAAAAGAGATGACCAATTAAAGCTACCCTACCAAAGCCATCATGCCTACAGAGATCGAATAAAGTTAGAAGTCCGACAGTCCTCTAAAGCAACTACGACATCTACAGAACCAACATCTTCAAAAGGAAAGGACATTTTATTTTTAGATGTGTACCAAGATGCTCAAGACCCCACCGAGCTGGACTACGAAGAGAAATATCTTAAAATAATGGAGGAAGCATATCTACAAATGAATCTATCTTCTGACGAATTTGATGATTATGATGAAGACCACAACCCTAAGGGACCATGGTGATAGTCCTTTGATTCTCTGTAAATAGTAGAAAGTTTCAATTATTGTACTCAGTGTGCTTTTGAATTATTGTACTGGAATATTGAGTAGACACCGTCAGACTATGGAAATGCCGACAGGACCCTCAATTATTTCCACTTTTTGTCATGTATAGGTAAAAGTAGATTCTTTAGGAAGTCTATAAAATGAGAAATTGGCAGAAGAGAAGCCCATATTGTTGGACTGAGTGCTTCTAAACTTTGAGATTTCTTGTTTTCATCTTGTAATGCTCTGTAAGTTTTCTTTTTGAGTTAATAAAAGCTTTGCGCACCTTTTCACTCTAAGTTGATTTGTTTGCTTGATATCTTCTTCTAAGTATCAGTAAGGTTGCAAGGGAGGCATTCGTAAAGTTGCTGATAGAGTGCCCGAGGAGAGGCCGAGTTGCAGTAGATGTGCACAACAAGTGCTAGAAGATACCGTCTCAAGGAGCCACTTTATTGAACAGTAAGAGGTTCTCGATCTTTCTCATGCTTTCCCCACTCTTTATTATCATGCTCAACTAGTAGACATTAAGTCAACTTTGGCATCACACAAAATAACAAATGAAAACCCATATATCTAGAAATGTATACCTATATGGTGGGAAGGGAAAGAAATAGATGGGTTGGTTGATAAAATGTAAAGTTGATAAGGGGGTGGGAGTAAGACAAACTTGATTCTAATTTATAAACTATATTATAAGACTTGTCCAACAATATCCTATTCAAAGAATTCCATTCAACAATCCATGCCTACAAAAAATTGAAGATCATTCTGAAGTCCTTTTAGAAACCAAATCATTTACTCCAGTTTTTCCAATTCCTAATCGAAATAGATTGAACCAACTTCAAACCCAAAGATCCAGGTTGTCACTAGAAGTGGAGTTCACTACCGGTGTTATAGCCCAATATGACTAGCTAGAGTCCAAAGAACTTTTGCAAGTTTTTAACAAGAAAAAAACAAAATTAGGGAGCCCAAATCACACCATCATCATTCCAATCCATGATTGAATTTTTTTTGGGCATATTTGTGCATTCAAAACATTGTCTATTCATCCAAAATTCTCCAACCATCACTCCACTTAAGATTGGCAACATTTTACTCACAATTCTCACTAAACAGGCATTCATGTGCATCTACTCTCTATGGGTGCTCTCTCTAAATGTGTATGGTTGAATACCTATGTGAAGGAATGTAACACAATTTTTTTCTTTCATGGGGATCTGAATCCTTCTAGAATTTTCTATAATCAATGTATTTTGCTGCTATATACTCCTACATTGACCTTAGTCTCCAAGTTATCCATGGATCAAGTTCAAAATCCAATGAATATACTCAACTTATTCTTTCCATTAAAGTTTGAATAATTATTGTAATTAACACCCTAACTTTCATATTTATGAAGATGACTATTCCAACTACCTATTACCTAGTTATTCACAACCAATTGGTTCTTGGGCAGGAGGGGAAAGTCTCATAATTTTAATTTCAAATTTCATGGCAAGGTTTTGGCAAGAAAATTCCTATAAGACCATCATCATTCTCCTACTCGTGGTATCATAGCCCATATCAACACTCCCGTGCCCCTAGTTGGTTATGTCAAAATAATCATTAATCAATCATTTAGATTACATATACATTATTTCTAGATTAATCAAATTGTTCATTTTTTCATAATAGTGAGACATCCATGTAAGCATACACAATACAATTCCAACAGAATAATTAATTACAATTAATTACAAATTAATTACAAATTAATTCAAATGCCAAAATAAAAATGTTACAATTATTATATTTATAATAGAAAATGTGTAAACAAAACATTTTTTTTATATGAGGAGTATATATGTTTATCTCCTAAATATATTGTCCAAAATCAACAACAAAACTTGAAGTCACTAAAACAATGTTGGTCATATTATTTATGGGAATTTAACCTACTTAGAAAAGATAATCATTCCTTCAACCACCTAAAATACACCCAACTAACATAATAGTCAATAACTTATTTTAATATTAATATATTAATTATAAATTATAAATTATAAATTATATTACTTTTTATTTCTTTGGAACTTATTATTAAATTTATGTTATGACTTAGCTTATGGATACTATGTATAACAATGTTACAAATAATAATATAAAAAAATAACATCACTTGTCATTTATAATAATTTTCTTTGTCCATTTTAAGCATTGATTAGTACTTTTCCAAATTACCCCAATTATGGCAAGATATTTTGGTATTAATAATGTTGTTGCTAGATGGTATCATATTACCCACCAATGATCGTGAGTTATATGTGGCTCCAAAATCAACCAATGTTGGAAAAAACATCATGACATTAGTTTTCTAATGGCCTATGAGCTTATTATTCCTGTCACGTCAGGATATAAGGCATTCACAAATGCGTTGATTGTCAATTTGTTCTAATTTTACCAAAAATTAAAATGGGTTGTGTAATGTTTTCTTTTTTTTGCTAAGGCAAGAGCGGATCCTTCTATTCAATTGAAAAAAAATAAATAGTGTACAAAAGGCTTAACCCATAGCTAGCCATTAGATCCCGGGCTAGAGATCCAGCGGATGAGAGACATTTCGGGTGGCCAACAAGCGCACCGTTTAACAAGCAAATCAGACCCGATGGACTCAGTAGATCATAATTGATAATTCTATCGGGTCCATTTTTAACATAACAATCGTTCATTTTCTCCTCTCGAAATCCGTCATATGCGCTTGATTCCAGATAGGTCGTGCGAACAGCTCAAACTTTAATTTTTCTCTGTTTCGGACCCACCAACAAGCACGAATAATCCTGGTCGTAGATTGACCGCGGTTGATCCAACAGTTACGAATCATATCGTGCGGCCTTAACTCACCGATGATTACTGCGTGATGAGGATGGTATTTCCTCGCCACTTTGAGCCACGTGTTGTGTGGTGAGTGGAATCGCTTCCGAATGAGAAAAACCGCTTCCGGCCTGAAGGGGGTGTGATACACCAGAAACCACTTCGAGGGTGGTAAAGCTATCGCAAGAAAAAAAAACAGAGTTTTGCAAGCTGCCACAAAAGACTGGATTCCAGTGCCTGGGCCAAAGGAATATGAAGATCCCTTCTTCCATCCAACCCCCTGAAACTTCTGGTATGCTGTTGCCAATCATAGACCTGCATTCCAAAAGCGACCTTACTTGTGTCATAACTCTGCATAAAAGTCAACCAGATCCCGTCTCTGTGGCCCTGTTTTGGAATACCTTATTGTCCTCTTCTGCCTGACTAAAACACTGCTCCCTTAATCTGTTCTGAGACATTATCTCGCGAAATCAACTTGACCTTGTTTTTAGTGCATACCACTCCTCGATTGGCCAGAATGTCCGCTAATTTATTGGTTGTCCTTCACGCATGAGTGAAACTCACTATGCATAAGTCTAGGAGGTGAAATTGGATCCTTTGAAAGACCTGGATCAGCGTCCAATGACTTGAGACTTTTTTCAGCTTTGTTCCACAGCATATTCTTTTAACCGAGTTAATGATCAACTTAGAATCAGCTTCAATAATAATATTCTGGAGATTATCCTGGTTCAGGAAATCTAAACAGTGTTCAAAAGCTATTAATTCAGCCATATTGTTCGTAGCTCTTCCCAGATGGCAATGGAAAATAAAGAGAATATAGCCATTATCAACTTGTAGCACTCCTCCAAAACTAGCAAGACCTGGGTTGCCTTTTGAGGCCCTACCAATGTTGAATTTCAGGAAACCCTGAGGGGGAGGGTGCCAATAATCTGGCTTATTTTCTGGATTCATAACCTTCATATCCATTCCCTGTGGTATAAGCCCCTGCATACCTAGCTGATGAAGTATCTGCATCTCATTTTCCGAAGGAGGATTTTTTGGGGAGTTTTTCACAATAGTTCCAACTGTCTCCTTGAGCTGTCTTACGATCTGCTAAAAAATGTGTTGGGTGGTGATGTGTACATTTTTTAAGATTCTATTGTTCCTTTCTTTCCAAACATTCCAAATAATGAAGCCTGGAATTAAAACCCAAGCCAAACGAAGAGACTCATACTCAGAGAAGTTTCATCTCCAGTTATTTAGGGTGTTGATAATGCTTTCTTTGTCCCTGTCCATCTGTTGAAAAATTGTGGCAAAAGTGTCCCATAACCTAGAGGTAAAGATGCAGTCATTGAGAAGGTGCTCCATTGTCTCCTCTTGGGCTTCACAGAGCTAGCATCTAGAAGGTCCCAAAACACCCCTCTTCCTAATATTTTCCCAAGTCAGAATTTTCTTATGATGTACCAACCACATGAAGAGTTTAATTTTCATCCAACCTTGATGCCTCCAAAGGTTCTGCCAAACCCTGTCCGGTACCTTGGAATCTAGCTCCAGGAATATCTTCTTGGCTTCCTTGATATTGAAGGTACCTTCTTTATTGTTGCCCCATCTAAGTTGGGCATGCCCCTCTGAAACAAGAATCTTCCTAGGGTCCAAAATTGTTAGTAGTGCATCTGCTTTTGCTTTCAAGGGGTTGTCATCCCCAAATTCTATATTCTTCCAGGTTCTCCATTTGTCCTCTATACTGGTATGTTCCCAAAAATCTTTAACCCTGAAAAGCCCTTTGGTATCCATTTCTTCCTTAAGGTCCAGAAAGTCCTCTCTTAACAGTGTAGGTTCTTGTTGCCATTTATCCTCCCAAAATAGAGCAAGGTCTCCTTCTCTGATTTCCCAAAAGCTGTTTTTTTGCACTAAGCCTTTATTCTCCAAGGCCTTATTCCAAATGTGGGATCCTTTTGTGTTTCCCATCATCCTTATGTGATCATTATCTTGCCAAGTGCTGGCATATTTTTCTTTCGAAACACTAGCCCACTGAGCCTTTGGATCTTTCACCCAACGCCACCATAATTTTGCCCCTAAAACCTTGCTGAGTACATCTGGATCATCCAATCCAAGACCCCCATGGGTTTTTGGTTTGCATATCTTATCCTAGGCTACCAAGGCCCATTTCTTTCTCTCCTCCCACTTACCCCAAAGAAAGTCTCTTTGAATGGTTCTAAATTGATGTAAAACTCCCTTTGGAGCTGGAAGTGCTGAAAGTATGAAAATGGGGATTGATTGCAAAACAGCTTTTTTAAGCACTAACCGACCCGCCAAGTTTAAGGATCCAATAGTCCATTTTCTAATTTTATCCTGCATCTTATTAATTACCGGCTCCCAGTTGCTTTTGTGCAAAGGTTTATCAGTTAGAGGAACTCCCAAGTACTTGGAAGGAAGTACCACCCTTTGAAAGCCCAAAATTCTGGAGATATTTCTCTGAATAGCAATATTAGTATTAAAGAAAAAAATCTTAGATTTGGATAGATTTACCTCCATACCTATGGCCATGGCAAAGTCACGTAGGATTTTTTTATAAGCAAGAGCTTCTTTTACCATGGGGACTCCCTACAACATAGTGTCATCAACAAATTGTTGATGGGACAAAGCCTTTCTAGTTTCAAAAAGTTGGATACCCTTAATGTTACCCCCTTCTTTCGCATGTTTGATAGACCACCCAAGTTCTTCCATCATGAGGATAAAGAGAAAGGGAGAGAGCAGATCTCCCTGTCTGAGACCTCTTGAAGGAGTAAAGGTCTTGGAAGGAGAACCATTGACCAAAATTGAAAAACTAGAAGAAGTGACCAGTGCCATAACCCATCTTACCCAATTATGATCAAAGCCAAAGGCTAGAACAACCTTCCTAATATAGGTCCAATTCAACTTATCATAAGCTTTGGCAAGGTCCAATTGCATAATCATTCCCCCCTTCCTATTGCTTAACAATGAATCCACCATTTCATGCGCTTGAATGATGTTGTTGAGAATTTGTCTACCCTCCACATAACCTAATTGCTCCACCAAAACTAGAGTAGGAAGAAGGGGTTTAAGTCTATTGGCAACCACTTTGGATATTATTTTATACACCACATTGCACAAAGCTATGGGTCTGAACCTATCTGGCGTCTGAGAATTATCCTGTTTGGGGATCAAGGAGATGAAAGAAGTATTGAGTGCCTTCAGAATGGTTCTATTCAACTTGGAATCCTCCACTACTTCCATAATATCTTGTTTAACAATGCTCCAATAGGCTTTAAATAAATCCACATTGAAACCATCAGGGCCTGGCACTTTTCCATTTTGCATCTCCTTAATGGCCTCATTGACCTCCTCTTTAATCATTGGCCTGTTGAGATTGAAATTATCCTCTCTTGATACTAGTCTAGGTATATGCCTAGTTAAGTCCCTGATATAATGATCTCTATCTGCAGTGGTATCCTTCACAATACCTTGAAAGTGCTGGACTAACACAGTTTCTATCTCCTCATGGGAATTGTGAAGATGACCTCCCTCGTCCTTGATTGAAGAGATCCTATTATGGGATCTGTTCGCCATGGTGGATCTGTGAAAAAAATTGGTGTTTCGTTCCCCTTCTTTTAGCCATTGAACTCTAGATTTTTGTCTCCAATATATTTCCTCTTGTTTACATAATTTCTCCCAGTCTTGATGAAGTTTGTTGACTTGTTCATCTCTACCTCTATCAAAGCCCTTTGTAATAAGAGTTTGATTGAGTGTCTGCATTTTATCTTCAACCTCTTTTTTCGTTGCAAAAATATTGCCAAATTCATTCTTGTTCTAGTCTTTGAGTCTGAGTTTGATGTATTTTAGTCTTTTGTGGAGCGGAAACATTCTTGTTCCCTGAATATGTAGATCTTCTTTCCACCATCTTGCTATATTGCTGATAAAATCTAGGTGGGTAAGCTAGATATTCTCAAATCTGAAACGTCTATTCTTTGGGGTACCAATACCCTGTACCTCCATTTGAACAGGCCAATGGTATGAGCCACCAAAGGGGAGAATTCTCACTATCATTTCCTTGTCTGTGAGCATAAGGTCCTCTGAAATTATGAATCTGTCTAACTTTGAGGCTACTTGATACTCCCCTCCTCCCTTGTTGTTCCATGTAAAGAGGCCATTATTCATTTCAGTGTCAACTAGCTTCATATTATATATGAAAGCTTGAAATGTTGTAGAATCTTTGCTTAAAGTTCTTGTTCCCCCTTTTCTTTCCAAAAGTGATTTGATCATGTTGAAGTCCCCGCCCATGATCCATGGAATTCCTGCATGTCTATCTCTTAGTTCTACAAGAGAATCTAGAAATCTGAGTTTATCATCTAGTCTTTGTGGGCCATAAACATTCATGACCAAATAAGTCTCGTTGTCTCCCATAGGTTGAATAATCACTAATAAATAATTCCTAGTTGCCTCAGCGTCTATTATGCCAATATTTTGTAAGTATGCCTCTTTTGGTTCCAAAGAGTAAGTATGCCTCCCGCCGTATTATCTGCTTTAACTTCTAGAAATTCAAATCTATTGGGCCATTTGCTATGAATTTCTTTGAATTTTTGAATGGAACATTTAGTTTCCTGGATAAAGATCATATCCGGAGCTTCTTGTTTCATTCTATTGCTAAGTATTCTTTGTTTTCTTTTACTTCCTAAACATCTGATATTCCAAGTTGTGAACTTCATTATTAAAGATTTGTAAAGGAGTAACTAGATAGGTCTTTCATCTTACCTGAATCTATCATTAGCTTTCCACATTCCATCAATAGCTCGTTCTGCTTTTTCCTGCCTCTTTTCTTTCCTGGGTTTCTGGGAGCTAAACCTGGTGTGGTTTTCATTATTTTCACTACTTCTTTTCCCTACCTTTCATTTTTTCTTTGCCTTTCCAACCCTTTGGCCTAAGTTTTCCATAGAAATAGTTGTTGTACTCTGTTGAACTCTTCTTGAGGTAATGAGTCTACCCCTCCCATGGTGCCCTTTTTCAAGAATCCTTCTAGATCTAGGTTTTCTCTTTCCAGAATCTCCTACAGCTCATGATCCTCCGTTTCCATCTCACTCTAAGTCATTTCTTGATCCATCTCAAGTTCTCCATCACTCAGCATTGTTTCTTTCTGTTTAGTAACTTCTTGTGCTTGTTCCCTATCTTCTTCTTTCTCCTTCTCCCCTGAGCTTCCTTCCATTACCTGATCTACTTTTGGTATTTTTTCCTCTTCTTCGAGAACTTGGAACCTATTCAGACTGGCCTGTTGCCCTTCTGTTTGCTGTTACTTTGGCCCTCTTTTGCCCCCTTTTCCTCTATGTCCCACTTTGTGAAAGCTTTCAGTGTCTTTCATTTTGGTTGCTTTACTCCTATTCTCTATTTTTCTAAGAGGGCAGTCTCTAAATAGGTGCCCATGCTCATGGCATCTGCGAGATATGAAAGGATTATGTTCATAATCTACTATTTGCACCCATTCTTCATTAAAAACTTCCAGGATGACCTCATATGGTAGGGCTCCCGATAGGTCCATCTCCACACATATTCGTGTGAAGGAAGTATATTTTCCCCTTCTGGTGGCCTCAGAGACTTTAACAAAACACCCTAGTTTATTACCTATGGCAGATAATGATTCCGTTTGCCAGTAATCAAGAGGTAGGAAGTAGAGTCTTACCTAGACCAGGACTAAAGTAAAAGTTTCTCGCTCCGGGACAAAATTCATCATCCATGGCTGCATGTAGAGGCCTGATGCCACATAGAAGTAGGGTCCTCCTTCAAACACCCTATCTTTGTCCTCAATATTTGTAAAGACCACAATGAAGAAACCATTTGACCCAAGGTGTAGGTCTATGCTTCCTTTCAATTTCCAATTGTATTTAATCCACGTTTGTAATGTCTTTTCAATGGGCCATAATCCCATGAATTTAAAAATGATAGCAAAGGTCTGCATGTGGTCCCTATGCACCTACAGTGCAAGATCATTTAAAACTACTCTGGGAGTGACCTTAGTCTTGGGTTTACATGGCCCCTTTTGTGCCTTGTTTTCTGCTCCCTGTTTCTTGTCTTCTTCCTCATTGTCTTTCATGCTGTTGACCTCCCTTGGTTTGGTAAAATTTTGATCCTCTTCCAGATTCCTTTTCCTTTCTCCTAAAGACCCTCTGATAGATTCTATAGGTTTCTTACCATGGCTGGCCACTCCTGCCTGTAGGAGGGAGTGGAGCTCCCCCCTTTACGCTCCTTCATGGAGCTCAAAAACCCAAAGCGCTAGCTATGCATCCGTTTTTCGTTGTTCCAGGCCGCTCGCTATCAAGTCCACATCTAAAATGGGTTGTGTAATGTTAACTTTGTATCTAAAAATAATTTATTTTATTAAATTATTTTAAATTTATTTTTTTTAAAGGTGATTGGTTGGTGATTAGTTGCATCAGGCCTCCTCTTATTCAATCCTGATAACATTGTCCTGTACCAGCATACGATTGACTGCAACTAATATTGTAATCAACGACTTACATTTAAGACACTAATAGTAGGATTAGCCTCGGTAATCCAATTGAAGATCCTTCTAGGTAAGTACCAATTTATACCCCCTTCTCGCTTAATCTCACCTGGAACAATATTTTGCCATGTCTGTTGACAGTAGTGCTGAAGCCCTATGGGTTCAAGCTGGAAAATCCATAGTTAATGGGATCGACCCTGTGGAGCAGCACCTCAATGAGCTGGGATACAAACAAGAGCTCAAAAGAGAAATGACGTTGTTCAAGACACTGGCCATTGTGCTCTCGATGATCACACTGTTCACAGGGATAGTGCCATTCTATGGGTCGAGTCTTCAGTATGGTAGGCCTATGCCTCTAGTTTGGGGATGGGTGGTGGTCGCATTTTTCATGACCTTCATTGCGATTATGATGTCCAAGCAACACCATTGACAATATTTGTTCTACTGTCAAGGTTTTCTCTTCGCCCTTAAACATTACTTTGATGAGAGGTTTGTCTTTGGGTCTGCATATTGTAGAAAATGGCTAGGGAGACTTGTCAATTTGTATAGAAGAATCGAAGTAGCACCTCCCAATCAACCTCTTGATGCCAAATACTATGTTTGCAATGTTAGAAGCAGCTTGCTTCTTGGCAGATTGTCCAATACAACTTTCATTGTTGGTAAAGGCAACCATCGAGGGAGTAATCTGACTTCCCTATTCGTTGGCGATGATATCGACTCTGTCATGATTTTCATACCAAATGCCAACAAGGGAGCCAATTCCAACACTCATGTAACTTTAAAGTTTAAACGGAGTCGGTTGAGCAACAGAAAGATTGTTTTATAAGAAAAATGTTGAACAGGGTCTAGGATTTTTTAAAGGACGACCTCCATGGAAATTGCACTAGCATGTAGACAAAACCTCTGTAGAGTTGACCTGTTTGCCCGATCTCTGTGCTTAGTATTCTATTTTTAGGGGCATGTTTAGTTTTTGGCTTTTCTTTTTACTCCAGGAATCTCATTCTATTTTCTATGTTGTGTGAGAGAAAAGAAGAATATCTCACAGAATATTTCTCAATTTCATTATAGAAATCCCAAGCAGAGGATATTCTTGTTATGAAAGGAGGGAAAGCAGAGGCAGGAGTAGTCTGGGGAAATAAACAGAGGCATATTATCAGAAGGGAGGTTCAATAAACCACAACTATTCAAAAGGATATTGGCATTGATGTCAATGACAGAATTGCACAAAACGGTCGATTAAAAAGGCATAGCCAACTGAAGGCGATAAACCCAGAGTACAAGCATTGACTGCAATACTAACAACCCAAAGCGAGGTCTATCATATTGCTTGAAGTGCTATTAATTCTTTGATACTTTTCTTGTTTAGCACTAGTTGAAATCCAAATGTGCATGAGCCAAAGGTACCCACATCCACACCAGATTACTAGCAGGTGTGATAGACTTCAGATATCTTTATGTATATTTATGATGTAAGTAGGATAAAAAAGGTTCAATAATCTTGATAAGCGTAATTTCATGATACATGCAGGGATTGCCACAATTCTCTTCCTATCATGGATGATGGAGACCCTAAAAATCAATTGGAAGTTGTTGAATATGTTGAAGATATATATAACTTCTACTAGAAGATTGAGGTGTGTCTCTGTGTCAATTATTGCAATTTTTTGGGAATGTTAAGGTAATTTTTTATTTTCTTTTCAGTAAAAGTTTGTAGCACCATATATCTAGACCATTAGCTTCATACCTCCAGATTATATGACAAGGCAGGTTGAAATCAATGAGAAAATGAGGGCAATCTTGATTGATTGGTTGATAGAAGTAAAAATATATTCCTATGCTAGTTTCATTTGTTTTCAAACTTGTATCTACAAGACATTTATATCAGCTAATTCTTAGGCTTGATATTGAAATATTAAATTTTTTATGTGCATCTGAAATTTGAACTAATTCTAGATACATTGTATCTCACTCTGAACATTATTGATAGATACATTTCCATTCACACTACTACAAGGAGCAAATTACCATTAGTGGGTATCACAACAATGCTTATAGCTTGCAAATATGAAGAAATCTGGCCTCCCAAATAGTGAAAAGATTGAAGGCACATCATTTAATTAAAAAATAAAGTTGATCCATCTCGGTATTACAAATGTACATTTTCTAGACAAGTCCTCGTAGTAGCACTTTCCGTTCTTCCTCAAAAAAGATCCCATTGTCTCTAATGAATGATTAGATTCTCATTTAACCAAATTAAATAATAATAAGTGGTGTTACATGATTTTATTAAGCTATAACACTCGCGTCTTCTATTTATGTTAATGGAAAGGTCAACGAGTAATGCATATCCAAAAACCTTTTATCAGAAATTGTCGTTATGAGTTTCTATACAATTGACTAGAGATTAGATTAGATTCCGCCTAATCAAATCATACAATAAATTCTTAGGTTTAATACTTTCTCTTTTCCCAACAAATTTTTCTTTGATATCCCTTCACATATTCACGGGACGTGTCCCATGTCCAATGCATTTTTGACCAAGCAACCACAGTACACAATGCATTTTCAATGGTTTGGCTTGGGATATGGTGAATTTTCGTAATTTTTTCTCAAATTCAAGTCAAATAAAAGGGATTTGTTATACTCGCTAATATACTCGGTTGAATTGAACCAATTAGATTTTAAATAAATAAATTTATATATAATAAAAATAATAAAATTTAATTACTACTGTTAAACTATAAAACAACAGCAGATTTTTTTTGGTCAAGCAAAACTAATAGTCAACTAAAAAAAATAAATGTTAGACATATATAATAAGTCTTTTCAATCATTACAAGCAATGATCCGTTGTTCAAATGTGGTAGTTGGTTTGTACAT
>APFE030035648.1:281289-303226 GCA_000404065.3 Pinus taeda
TTAAGTGGCATATACCACCATTAAATATGGGTAAGTAAAACAAGATCTTCCTCGAATATATTTGCATTTCTAGATAAATAATATAAAACATATTAATAAAATATAAATGTGTTATATATATACTAATAGTCAAATCCATATCACATGGGGTTTAATAATTACACAATATTATGTCATATAAGTTCAACTTGGGGATTTCAAAATTTTACCAAATTAAAGCAATTATTATTGGCTAATATATAGAGATAAATGTGTATTTTAAATATCTTAAAAGTATATAGATATTTTGGGGTTTAGAGTTAGCTATGTAGGGTGTGTTGGGGTGAATAAACATGGATTTGTACTAACTTGCCTATGCCCTTTAAAGTTCACAATGACATTCATTTTCCTTAGATGTTCTCCTTTGAAGTTATTTTTTGTCTCAAAGTTTACAATAATCATGTTTCTAATCAATTCAATGAAAAATCTACTTATGGAATGGAATAGGTAGAAACAATTAAAAGGTCATAGGAATCTATGCCTAGTTTCTGGAGAGCATTTTCTCCACCCATTATGGAGAGTGAAGTGGACATTAATATATGAATGACTAAAAAGCTAACATGTTTGTTACTAGTCTCTTTGTGTGGTTTTCTCTTGAATCTTTTAGAAAAAATACAAGGCATGATTTGGGTAATTTGGATAATTTTGAACTCATTGGATGTTGCAATGAAATTAATAATGTTATAATACTCTTTATCAATATTCAATTGGTTTGTTGGTTATTAAAATAAAGAATAAAATAGAAGTCCATCATTTTTGCATAATCCTCATCGAAGGCATATAAAATTATGGTCTCAAAATCATATAAAATTATGTGCCATACCATCATAATAGGGACAAAAATAAAAAGGGTTATTAAAAGTATCACAAAAATGGATATTTAGGATATCTAGTGAAAATAAGGTGTTTTTTAGTTGGAAAGATATATTCAAAGTGGGTTTTAGTAAAATATGGTCATTCATTAATATGACATTAATGCATGTGTTATGTTATAGGTTCACTAAGTGAAACTTCCTTGATACATACTTTATATTGATTATGATGTATTTTAACATCCTCTAGACCATCTTCGTCTATAAGAACTAGATAGAGAAAGTGAATAAAAAAATAGGAAATGAATCTTCAATCTTGTATTTGCATAAATTATGAATTCCATTTTTTCAATGAGTTTATAGAGAGCTTGTCTACAAATTTGTCTATGAAAATGATAAGAGGCAATTCTTAGATTATTAAGAATCATATTTTTGTCAAATATTGTGATGTGTTGTAGTGAAAACAACCACCCCTTTTATTTTTCTTAGATAAGCAAAACGAAAAGATCCCCCAACTATTTTTTTTTTCTTAAGTCCAAATATAATACCATTATGAGCTTAATATCCATTATTTTAATATCTAGGAGGTTAAGGTTGGGATCTTTATTAATGGTTCATCCACCTATCTACCTTGGGGTTTAGGGATTGGAACATTATCAATTACCAAACTTTCATGTTTCCCTTGAGACTTGTACAAATTGTGTCTATGCTTGAATATTTGGTTTCTAATGCTCCTTCTATCCTTCAACATACTCTTTGTAAATGGTTCTTTTAGACTCTTTTATCCACTGGTCATCTTTATTGAGTCTTCTAATTTAATTTTTTTATTGATCTTTAACTTTTTTTTCTATGGTGACTTCATTCTTTGTTTTATATATTCAAAATAAATGACACAATTTTGAAAAGAAGATGTCAAGATATGGTATGAGTGAGGAAACACACTTGAAGACTAATCTTACAGTGATCATGTTACTAAGCATTGCTAAGGTCAAGTATGATGTAGCCTAAGGTAGCTTTTATAATACATCATTAATTCATAACTAGACCTTCATAACATAACATTGAGGCTCATATGATAATTGATGTTACTAATTTTCCCTTTGAATTTGAGTTTTGATTTAATAAATTATATACATACATACATATATAGTTCCTTTAAAAACAATGTTACCAACCTAACAAGAACTTTACCAAGTTCTCTTTTTTTTAGAGGTCGCATAAAATCTTGATTATGACATTGACTTGAAAAATGGTGATGTAGCATCGCCCTATTCTTTTGAGGTTAGAATTCAAACATTTTTCAACCATGGTATTAAAGATCAAATATCATGACTATAAAAAATCTTGAAAAACAACGCCGAGCTATCTTTCTTTTCTTCTTTTTTAAATGCTTATTTTTAAGTGTTTTAAAATTTTGTCTAAATTTTATTTTATTCTTGGCATTAAAACTATCAATTATTTAACACTATGGCCTTGACCATTGGTACCATCAAAAACAAAGAATAAAAACAAAAAATTGATTATAAATATAAAAGCGACATTACATAATATCGTCTCAATTATTATTATTATTTAATAATATACATTAAAAATATTTGAGAAAAATGCAAATATTTTTTTGGGGAAATACATTTTAAAAAATAAAATAAACAAGGGTAATAACTGCGATGCAGAATAGTCCCTGCCTCTATCGCTATGTAATTGATTTTTTTTGCATAGTGGTTTCCAATATTAAAATAAAATATATAGATTCACAAAATGAGCTATGTTCTGCACAATAGGTTATAATCTTTGCATAATGAGCTAAGTTCTGCACAATAGGTTGTAAGCTCTGCACAGTGAGCTAATTTCCACACAATAGGCCCTAAGTTCTACTCAATGAACCAAGTTCTTCACAATAGGATATAAGCTCTGCACAATGAGCTAAGTTTTGCATAATAGGATATAAGTTCCGCACAATGAGCTATGTTCCGCACAAAAAGATATAAGCTCTGCATAGTGAGCTAAGTTTCATATAATAGGCTAAGGTTCTCGCTTCCATAGAATAGCCTAAGTTTCTTGCACAAAAGTTATCTGTTGTTTTCTTGGTAATCATGTATTCATTTTCCAATGATAAAGGTAATGACGTATTCATTTTCCAATAATAAATTAAAAAATAAATAGCTCCGCACAATGAGCTAGGATCCACACAATAGGAAAAATTTCTATTACTGCCACACAATAGGTTGTAAGCTTTGCATAATGAGCTAAGTACGACATCATAGACTAAGTTTTTCACTTCCACACAATAGGATAAGTTTCTCACACAAGAGTTATTAGTTATTTTCTCGGTAATGATGTATTCATTTTCAAATAATAAAGGTAATCACGTATTCATTTTCCAATAATAGAATAAAATAAATAGATTTCCATAGTGAGCTAATCTCCCCACAATATGCCCCAAGCTCCGCACAATGAACTATGTTCTACACAATAGGTTATAAGCTCTGCACAATGAGCTAAGTTCCACATAATATGCTATAAGCTCCATGTAACGAGCTAATTTCCGTACAATAGGATAGTTTCTTGCTTCCACACAACAAGATAAGTTCCTCGCATGAAATTTATTAGTTGTTTTCTCGGCAATGATGTATTTGTTTCCAATAATAAAAGTAATGACGTATTCATTTTCCAATAATAATATAAAAAAATTACTCCACACAACAAGCTAGGTTTCGCACAATAGGAAAAGTTTTCTCTATTTTTGTATATTAGGCTATAAGCTTGACACAATGAGCTAAGTTCCACACAATAGGCTAAGTTTCTCGCATAACAATTATTAGTTGTTTTCTCGGTAATGATGTATTTGTTTTCCAATAATAAAGGTAATGATGTATCCGTTTTCCAATAATAAAATAAAATAAATAGCTTCGCATGGTGAGCTAAGTTATGTACAATAGGCCCTAAGTTCTTCACAATGAACTAATTTTTTCATAATAAGCCATAAGCTACACATAATGACTTCAGTTCCACATAATAGGCTATAAGCTGTACACAATGAGCTAAGTTTCGAACAATAGGCTAAGTTTCTCACTTCTGCAATATAGGCTAAGTTTCTCGCACAAAATATATTAGTTGTTTTCTCAGCAATGATGTATTCATTTTCTAATAATAAAGGTAATGAGGTATTCATTTCCAGATAATAAAATAAAACAAATAGCTCCACACAATAAGCTAGGTTCCACATAATATGTAAAGTTTCTCACTTTCGCGCAATAGGTTAAGTTTCTCTTACAAAAGTTATTAGTTATTTTCTTGGTAATGATGTATTTGTTTTCTAATAATAAATTAAAATAAAAGCAATAATTACGTATTCATTTTCCAGTTGTATCGGGAAATCTAGTGTCCATTCAAAGCTGCTAGTCCCACTAAGATGGGTAGCTATCTTAGAAACAAACAAACTAAAGTTACTTGCGTTTTCCTTTATGACAAGTAGATGAGAGAGAAGCAGAGAGTACCAACCTCAATCTTTCGCTTGGCTCCTCGCTTGTTTCCTCTCCCCTTTGACAGATCTTTGCCTCTCCTTCCTCGCTTGTCCCGCTTCAAAGAACACCTGTAGAGTCAAAGCAGCATAATACCATCAAAGCATAGAGATCTACAATCATAAACAACATAGGATCAGATATATATTTACCACACAAATGCATATATCAACTCAGACATACAAGAATATGGAGGAAAACTCAAATAGCTTTATTGATAGAAAGAGTAGAAGAGAGGATTACAACCCATTGATCTGACCCAGCGTCATCCTCCCAGCATGAAAGCCCTTCTTCACCTCATGAAAAGCTAGATCACCCAACACTATGATGTTCCACAAAGAAACCAATAGCACTTCCTTACAAAATACAAGATACAAGTCTTTGGATCTTTAGGATGAGGGATCCATATATAGATGTTTGCAGGTGGGTGAGTCAGCTTCTCAGTTTTTTATTAGTGTCATTTCTCTAATAGTTCTCAATTCCACTTGGAGATTTCATGATCTCTTACTCATCCCTGAGCGAATTCAGAGAGGCAAGTGTCACAGGAGAAGTTTCTGGAAGATTCCATGATCATCCACCTTGTAAACTGTCTCTGCCATTTGTTTACTCTCGCCCATCACACCCCATAGAAGGGCTTTTCAGTATGCATCACACCCCCCATGTGCATTAGGTGGGATGCATCGCACATTGACCATGGAGCAGGTGAGATGGTCCCGTTTTGACCAGTTCTGAGCATATTTTCATAGAGAACTTCTGGGAGATGATGTAATCAGCTAACCTTGTTCCTTTAGGGTATGAAACAACACTTTTAGGGAATTAGAAGCCCTTGGTTTATGGACATATAAGATTGGGGTTGCAGTGCCCAAATATGTCTATAACAGTTGCCCCCTAAAGCATGAGGTCGTAAATCTTTTGATGTCGGGTGAAATGCTTTATCATGAGGATCCGAGGTTATTCGCACTGGAAGGTGACCTGTAATAAGATACAATACAATACATTATCTTCATAATATTTTCATGATCTAGCTGAGGCGGGCATTCCTATGCTTAGCTTTATAAATTCATTTTCATGTACATATGACAGACAAACGTCTGTGTGGTAGACTGATGATTCTGGTAGAGCCATCATCCTTTGGCTTGGATGATTATCTATGCAGCAATGATGTACATTTGATGTCTTTATTTTCCTGAATATATCGCAGCCCGGATGGATGAAACTAGATCTGGGGTCTTCAAAACTCGTTCAATCTTTGCTCGAAGTAAAAGTCGATCCATGCGAAAAGATGTTATGGCGTCGAACATGGAAAGACATCACCTGATTACTAGCCAATGATGTAAGTTGTTAACAAGCGTGAGAGGAATCATCGATAATAATAATGACCCTCAAGGTATTGCAGTACAATTCACATGGTGTGAATACATGAGTCGATGTCGAACACCACGCAAAATCTTTCGGTCAAAGGCCATTGCTGTAAACCTGTCGCCGAAAGTGAGAAACTTGCCATTGAGGCATGCAAGCTTCAAAGTATTGAAAGGGTTGTTCCTAAGTCAACTTCTTGGATAATGATCTGATGTCAACAAGAAGTGAACTATCGTAGGAGGGCCTTAGTGAATCCCACATCTACGACACAGAATGGAGCAAATGATTTTGTGGAGGTGAAAATGAACTGATGATACAGGGTTCAGGGTGGCGGTCATGAAAGAATGAAGTGTGAAGGTATTGCAGCGGATGAGACACAAGCTGGGTCAATGAATTCTCTGAGCGACTTCTCTTAAACATATCGGCAACACTGAAATGGATTGGTAGTGTTAACCGCAAAAATGGATGGTACGGTGGACCACTGGTAATATGACCGGTGAACGGAATAACCCAACCCGACTCAATCATGGTGATGGAGTGAAAGTGTAATGTTCAAGAGCGACTTGCTACCAATAAAGTTTTTTCAAGTTTTCTTCCCAATTTTTCCCCAGTCATTTCTGACCAGTACCTCTTTATTTTTGTCAAGCTTGAGGAGGATAACATATGCTTGTTCTATAATTTTCCCTTCGGGCAAACCCGTTGCTATGTTTTAACGAGCCTAGTGACAGTGAAACTCGCTCTTGCCTGCATGGACAAGTTTGTCGCTATTGTTTTAACGAGTTTAATGACAAAGATAACTTGGTCCTTTTCATTTTTAGAGAGTCTGAAAAAGGACGGAAAGGAAACTCCAGTATTCCTTTTTCGTGATGTAATCCCTTAAGTCTAAAAAAGCATAAAACAATAAGAAAGGGATGAATTTTCGATAGTTTTAACGAGCCGAACAAGACAAGCACTCGATATTTTTGTGTAATGATCCCTCAGGTCCAAAAAGATTAAAATCTAGAGGAGGGATAGCACTTATGATTGTTTTAATGAGCTAGAGAGCCCAATTGCTCAGCAATCTTTTCATATTTTACGAGTCAAATGAAAAGAGCTTAAAGGAGACCCATTTTTTGAGGAACGAGTGATGTTTTGGATAACAACTAGTTCCAGGTAAGATTTGGAACTTTTCAATCACGGCAGTGTTAAGAAGGTGGCTAATAGAATCACTCGTCATAACTATTCCTCAAAAGGGGTAAACAATCAAATGGAGGCATGTGATCAGCTAAAAAAGAGTGGAGGTGATCGTAAGAACACGACCAAGGTTCAAAAGCTGATAATAATGCGATCGCAATGGTTATTTACCGGAGGTGGGTTCATTTTTTAATGAGCTTAAACTTTGGTGGAACATATGCTCATTGCTAGGTTTATTTTTTAATGAGCTTGAACTTCGCGTAAAACTACTCATGCCAGTCGTATAATAAGGATGTCTCATCAATAGGTTCATTTTTTAGGGAGCTTGCACCATTCGAAACTTTGCTTTGGAGCCTTTTGCATGCAAGCTAGGAACGACCAACTACTATCCTAGAGGTTAATTAACTACTAGGGTTAGGTAGGAAAACTCTTCCTTTACTTTGGTGGTGCCATTTGGCCCTAGGTGAATGGTCGATTAGACCAATCACCTAACTTAAGCAGTTGAAGTCAGTAAGAACTATGGGGTTAGAGTAACGCTGGTCACTTTTCACTTGTGTGCAAAAAGGTTTGCATGCCCCCAAGTATAACGAAGTATAATTTCCATGTTACCCTTCAATTTGCAGACAAAACACTTGCTCTGTCGGGAAAGGTATACCTTCTGATGAAGGTACCTTATTCCATTCTAATCCCATTTTCCTAAATGGACAGGTGTGTTAGACTAGTCATATTCCAACGCGGAAACCCACCTTATAACTAGGGTTTTCCCGTCGAAGCAGACCAGAGTGCATGCCCCCTGGGTTTCAGTCACAATCACTGAATCACTTGCACTCATTAGGTGGACGGATTGGAGATTGATGAGACATTCCTTGCACAAAAAGACCAGTTAGGGATGGCATTTGACTATTAGCTATGTGTGAGCCAGGGAATGAAAGTTGGTCTATGAGCTAGACCACTCTGCCTTCATGCGGAAAACACATCACTCAAAAGAGTGAGGAAACAATAACTCCCATGGTATAAATGTAGTCACGCCCAAGGAGTATATTGTAATCTAAAGGTCCTTGGACTACCACTACGTTCAGATAAACAATTTTCCTTCTCAAAGTTATCGGCAAATTTAGAAGGATCCCTAACGGTCGACTGGTTCCTTTGTCAAAGCATGTCAGATTTCGCATCTCAGGAAGAAGGGATGGTGAACCAAGTGCTTTCCAAGAAGTTGAGGAAAGGATACCTACAGAAGCCCCTTCATCTATGATAGTACCGACCATAACCATTCTGTAAGCTTGTACTATGATTCAGAATGGTACATTAGATGGTAGACGGGGTCTACCTAGTAGATTCCAATTGAAGGAAACGACTAGGTTGCTTGGAGGTGGGATCGAATAAATGGTTGGATACATCTCCAATGAACTTCCTTCCTTCGGTAAAGGAGCGGGTAGATTGCCCCCATGTTCATCAGAGTCTATGTTTATGAAGAGAATTTGAATGGTGTCATTCTCATTCTCTTTGGTGACTGTATCATCTGAAGGTAGACCTTCTGAAGGCAAGACTGGGTTGACTGCCGTCTTGACCTATTGACTTTGGTCCGGTGTGGACTCAGAGGGTTTATCTTCAATGATAGATGCTTCGACCGACCACAAAGGTGCGTCAGTCGGATTTTCAACTAGCGATGGAGTCGGCAAGTGTTTCTCATATCTAGGAGGAAGCCGTAGCGGTGAAGCAGGATGGTCATCCAAGACTCTTTTAGCTTCGCCTAGGAAGGGACAACGGTGGATGGCATGATCGCCTTCACACAGTCTACAAGGAAATTTATGTCTTCCTTTCTATCCATTGACTTCATTTTCACTAGTTGATGATGTACTCTCAACATGATCGTCAAAGGTTGACGACACCAGATTGTGTAAATGAGGAGACTAGTCCCTTAAGATCCATGGGATGCAAGGATAATCTCGATGATAGTGGTATCCTTTTCAAATGACACATGGAGATTTAGGTTTGGACGATGCAGTGTGTGGATTTTCACTAGACGATGCAAGGTTGCCCCCTTTCACCGTTGGCTTCTTCTTCTTCTTCTTCTTCTTCTCCTTCTCTTTCTTCTTCTTCTCAGTTACTTGGTTTTTAGTTTTACCAACTTTACCAAGTGAAGAGGAATAAGGAGAGGGAGAAATAAATGAAGTAGAAGGTTGGGGTGTAACTTCAGTATCATCTGATTGCTGATTTGATTGCTCAGGAATCACAATGCTTTGAATGACAGAGGTCGAGAAGAGCCATACTGGCAGGCCAATTGTTAGTCCTGGAAGGGACAATGTGGGCTTATGAGGTGCACCAACATCTCCCCAAGAGGAGAAAGGACTAGGATTTCCACCAAGGGAAACCCTTGATTGGTGGACTCCATTTTCTCAACCTAAGACCAACGAGGGAATAGTGACGTTATTTCGATTAAAATAATTTTTATGACGCTTTGACACAACTTGCTTTTTCAATTTTTAAGAGTCGAGAAAAAGCTAAAGATGACACTATTTTCCTTCAATTTTTAATGAGCCTGAAGTGACACATGATCAGATGGACCTTTTCTACTAAGGATTCTGAAAAGGAATGAAAGTGACTACTCTGGAAATCTAGATAGAGGGATTACCAAACCAGTCGCAAAACTGCAGAATACCTTTTATGGTATGGCAGTCAATCTTCTCGAATGCTATGTTTAGTGCATTGCAATCGATAGCACGGTAGACACAACTTCCTAAGGATAAAGGATATAGCCTATTGTGGTCTCCCAATATATAATCGACGGTATTTGGGAGCACAAGTTCGTACTGGCACTTGTCATCTCAAAGAGGAGGAATCACCTAACCTATGATGAAAGCGATAGTTACCAGGCTTTACGATGTCGGAATACGTCTCTAGCCTAGACTTCTAAATGTTGTGCGTTAGGTTCCAAAGCGTTTTTATGTTCATTGAATTTATTTTATAGTTGATCTTTCTTAAGAGGTTTGCCTTTAAGGTTCACCGCGTGATGTAGATATACAATTCCTAAATATGCAATCTAAGATGATAAACAATCGTTTACTCTTCTTTTTGCAATGAAAATCCTAGCTACTAAGGAAAGAGAAGCAAATTTCTTTCAACATAGAGCAGAGAGCACACACTAGATGCACTATCCTAAATCAAAATTAATAAGCATTCTAAATGAAAATGCACGTGCATGTATTTTTTTTCTGCTTTCTTAATGTGTAAATCACAAAAAGAATGCTAAGTACAAATATGAATTATCTTTTCTTTCAAAGCGATAGTTCTAACAATTTTCTCTTCAAAATATGAAAGGAAATCAAAGACGACACTTTGCGATTTTAAATTCAAAAAACAAAAGGAAGACTAAGACTATACTTTGCGATTTCGAATTCAAAAAATGAAAGGAACTACTTTGTGATTTCGAATTCAAAAAACAAAAGGAAGGCTAAGACGACAATTTGCGATTTCGAATTTAAAAAATGAAAGGAAGGCTAAGAGCGACACTTTCGACTTCAATTTGAAAACTACTTTCGACACTTTGAAATACTATTAATTCAAATCAAAGACAAGAGTAATAGTGTAATCAACCATGAAAAAGAGTAGGATTCCTTCTTTTACTGAAAACAACACTTGCGACACTTCCAAATCAAAAGACGATAGTTCGATTAAGCTACTTTTTTGTAAAGGAGAACTATAAATGGCGAAAAATACATAAAAACATTCACAATTCTTTGTACAATGGAGGCTGACTAATGCAAAGGAAGGGATTTTCAACAGTGGTATATTGATCACAGACAACAAAACTCCTGAATAAAGCTGAAGAGAGTGAAGAAGAAACCAAAATCTGGAGGCAGAAACAGTCTTATCTGATCATTGCACCTGTAACACAGGGAAATAGGGATGCATCTCATCTATGGCACACGGGAGGTGTGATGCATCCAGACTGTCAAAAGGAGATAGTGCGATGGTCCAGGGGCGAGACTTTAACTTGGTTTTTAGTCATAGTTTGCAGCTTATTTCAGGGATTTAGGCTGAGTTAATGATAGTCAGTAAATACAAAGCATAGGGGTTGATCTAATGAGGTTACTTGAGCCACCACCAGGGAAATTAGGATGTTTGCAAATCAATTGTTCAGTTTATAAACAAAACCTGGAGATGGACTGAAGCAGCATTGATCTACTTTTCACTTGCATAGCAAATGCAGTTCGAAGGCTAGCTGGCTTAACTTCAAGCTCTGTCTGTAGTTTATAAAGCAAAAAAATATAAAAAAGCAAACAAGCTATTCGTTCCCTAGCAGAGTTTCCATTTTGTTATTGGGAAATCTAGTGTCCATTAAGAGCTGCTAGTCCCACTAAGACGGGTAGCTATCTTAGAAAAAAACAAACTAAAGTTACTTGCATTTTCCTTTATGAGAAGTAGATGAGAGAGAAGCAGAGAGTACCATCCTCAATCTTTCACTTGGCTCCTCGCTTGTTCCCTCTCCCCTTTGACAGATCTTTGCTGCTCCTTCCTCGCTTGTCCCGCTTCAAAGAACACCTGTAGAGTCAAAGCAGCATAATACCATCAAAGCATAGAGATCTACAATCATAAAAATATAGGATCAGATATATATTGACCACACAAATGCATATATCAACTCAGACATACAAGAATATGGAGGAAAACTCAAATAGCTTTATAGATAGAAAGAGTAGAAGAGAGGATTACAACCCATTGATCTGACCCAGCGTCATCCTCCCAGCATTAAAGCCCTTCTTCACCTCATGAAAAGCTAGATCACCCAACACTATGGTGCTCCACAAAGAAACCAACAACAGTTACAAAATACAAGATTCCAGCCTTTAGATCTCTAGGATGAGGGATCCATATATAGATGTTTGCAGGTGGGTGAGTCAGCTTATGGGTTTTTGATTAGTGTCATTTCTCTGATAATTCTCAATTCCACTTGGAGATTTCATGATCTCTTACTCATCCCTGGGCGAATTCAGAGAGGCAAGTGTCACAGGAGAAGTTTCTGGAGGATTCCATGATCATCCACCTTGCAAACTGTCTCTGCCATTTGTCTACTCTTGCCCATCGCACCCCATAGAAGGGCTTTTCAGTATGCATCGCACCCCCTGTGTGCATTAGGTGGGATGCATCGTACTTTGACCATGGAGCAGGTGAGATGGTCCAGTTTTGACCAGTTCTAAGCATTGTTTCATGGAGAACTTGTAGGAGATGATGTAATCTGCTGACCTTGTTCCTTTAGGGTATGAAACAACAATTTTAGGGACTTAGAATCCCTCGGTTTATGGACATATAAGATTGGGGTTGCAATGCCCAAATATGTCTATAACACCAGCAATAATATAATATAAATAGCTCCATAAAATTATTGATAATATTTCAATTGTAAATGATTAGGCATATGTGCGGAAGTGCGGATGACTTGTATTGTGTAGATGAAGCTTTCAATGTCTTTCTGCATAGCTTTCTCTGAAAAACTAGTCATTTTCTCGTAGATACGTTATTAAAGCCTTATTAAAGAGTGTTCTTTGCACTTGTATTTTCTCGTTATCGTTGCCTTTGTTTTCTCATATATACGTTATTAAATTCTTATTCCATAATGTTTTTTGAACTTGCATTTTCTTGTTATTTCTACCTCCACACAACTTCTTTCACACAATTAGTAACTATTTTTGTATTTGTGTAGAGAGGTCTGTATTTCATCCACATTGCTTGTTCTGCACTACTTGCTCCACACAACAACGATTACACAACTTGTTTCGTATGCGTTATATATGGAGATGTAATAGGCTATAAGATCTACACAATTAGCTAAATTCCACACATTATGCAAAATTTATCACTTCCACACAACAAGGTAAGTTTCTCGCATAAAAGTTATTATTTATTTTCTCGATAATGATGTATTCATTTTCTAATAATAAAGATAATGGTTTATTTGTTTTCCAATAATTAAAATAAATAGCTCTGCACAATGAGCTAAGTTTCACACAATAGGCCCTAAGATTTGCACAATGAACTAATTTCCATACCATAATATATAAGCTCCGGACAATGAGCTAAGTTCCACACAATAAGCTATAAGTTTTGCACAATGAGCTAATTTATGCACAATAGGATAAGTTTCTTACACAAAAGTTATTAGTTTTTTTCTCTGTAATGATGTATTTGTTTTCCAATAATAAAGGTAATGGCACATTTATTTTCCAATAAAAAAATAAAATAAATATCTCCACACAATGAACTAGGTTCCGAACAATAGGAAAAGTTTCTTGCTTCCTCACAATAGGCTAAGTTTCTCACACAAAGTTGTGTAAAAAACTACGTTACATTGGTAAAAATCTATGTTTGTAGTAGAAGAAAATTTCAAGTTTGAATTGTGGGGATGATAACATTGTTTATGCACATATTATTGATAATATTTTAATTTTAAGTAATGTATACTATTGTTATTTAAGTAAATTTCAATTATAAATAATGATTCACATTAACATATGTGAGGAAGTGCCCACGGGGTTTTGGATTGACGGTGAGTGGATGCACTGTTAAGGCACTCCTTGCGATAGGTCACTGGTTCAAATCCCCCGTGGGTAGTAGGTTAGTCTAAAAAAAAAAAAAAAAAAAAAAAACATATGTGAGGAAGTGCAGAGAAAGTTCATTGTGTAGACGAAACCTTCAATGTGTGAATTGCCGCATTTGGTAATTTAGTATTTAATAATTGCAATACCACCGAAGCAATAGGTGGACTTATACAATTGTTGATATTACTTTAGTCATAAATGATGTGTATCTACCTGTCTCTACCACTAATTAAGTGGGGTCTGCATTTCACCTATACTTTTGTCTCATCTCATGCTTGCTCCACACTGCTTGCTCTACACAATGACATTTGCATGACTTCTTTCATGTACACTATGTGTGGATATGCTTCCTCTACAAGCACTTTGAGCTAGGGTCCATTAGCATGAGTAGCAATGATCTGAAATGGGGGTTTGATAACTTTTTATGCTTACAAGAACCTCCCACTCAGTGAAACAAATAAATTATCTAGCTTATATATGACATTTATGGAATTAAATACTTGAAACAAGTGTATGTCTTTTTATTTTAACTATTTAAGTGCTTTAAGTTCATTTGTTTATGCTAATATTAAACACATATAACAGCCATATAATGCAACAAATAAACATCCAAACATAATAGCAAATTTAATTTAGGATTTCACCCGAATATTGTGGGCTACGTCTCCTCAAGCTTTTGTCATCTTGACTTAGCTCTTTGGGATTATGGAGAAGTTACTTTTACAAGTTCCAAACTTAAATCCAAAGGTTACTGAACTGAACCAATGGCCTTAGAATACAATCTATATCCCTGTTATGGTTGTCATCACTCTGTAAACAGATCTAAGTTCCCTTAGACTTGATTCCTTCAATCAGTGCTTTGAGCTACCCTGACCTTGTTGATGGCACTAAATCCTTCAAAATTATTTAATTGTCACTAAAACCTCATCCACTATCTCCAACACATATCAAACAAAAAAAAATAGACTGATCATTTGCTCAAAATGAGCACTACATCCCCAAACTAGGCCTTCCTCCACGGTTGGCACTAGGTTGCCTGCAACTTCCCTGTAGCATCTCCGCCTTCAAAAGTCTTCAAATGCTTCTACAAATCCATGAAATGGATTTAGAATGCTCATTACAGTCAGGAATGATTGTTGGTTCACTAAGAATGGGTACTGGTAACTCCTACAACTGCCTCCAACTCCTAGTGGCCCTGAGCTCCAGCATCTCCTTGGATGAAAATTTCTATGAAGATGACTTCCTTAGCTTCTCTAGACTATTCCATTGGCTTCAAAAGGCTCCAATTAGCCTAGCTAGCCTCTTGTCTCACTCCCTCTGATCGAAAACTGCTCCTGGAGTTCATTTAGTCAATATCATCTAGGGATACTCCACTAAATTTGGTGAACTACACTTAAATCCAATTAAATTTAGCATAACCACCTTTTTAGCCACTCCACCAAGCTAACCATCGGAGGTGAGCGATTACAATAACTGTTTGGGTGTGCATATGAGGCAATATAATCCTGGTGGTTTGGGATAATCCTCACCGAAAGCATTTCAAATAGCGGAATCTCCACCGTCGATCTATCCCGCTCAATCCAATGGATATCACGTCGTCCACACACCAACTAACCCAGAAAATATCCACCGTCAATATGACCCGTCCAATTGAACGGTTGTTGTGTAATCTCGCATAGATTCTTTCACGACCGATATCAAACCGAGAGCGCGTGAGAAAAGTGGTTTTCTCGTGCTATGTGTCGCACGCTAAGGTTAATCACGTGAATTTTAGAAATACCATTTCCAACCTTTAGGGCGCGCAAGATACCAGTTACCACTGGTCAAATACAATGCACGTGCTTAATTCACACTTTTAAAGAAGACGCTTAAGGAACGATTTAGCACTTACCCCAAAAGGGAATATTCCAAGAAATATTCCTTGGAATATACTCTTTTTTCCCGTTGTCACTGTCAATCCTTTTACTAAGTGGGGTATTGATTTTACAACTTGTAATCCGCCTTCAACAGCGAATCACAAGTACATTATCGTGGTTGTAGACTACTTCATGAAGTGGGCTGAGGCCATGCCCACTTATAAAAATGATAGTGAAACAGTGACATTGTTCCTTTTCAATCAGATTATCTCAATGTTAGATATCCCAAGAGAGATTGTCACCGACCATGGCAGTCATTTCCAAAACCAACTAATGTATGAATTGGCTCTTAAATTGGGTTTCTGGCAGGAGCACTTGTCTCCATATTATCCTCAGGCCAATGGACAGGTCGAGGCTGTGAACAAAACCCTTAAGATGATCTTGCAAAGGACGATTGACAAAAATCAGTTCATTTAGAATCTTATGTTGTATCTGACTCTTTGGGCATACCAAACCTCAGTAAATACTGCCATAGGTTTTACACCATTTTAGTTAGTTTACGGGCTGGAATCTATCTTTCTGGTTGAATGTGAAATTCCATCTCTTAAGCTAGCTGCTGAGCTCCTTCCAGAGACCTCTAGTCTATAAGAGCACCTCCTTCATTTGGAACATTTCGATGAGCAGTGTTGAGATGCCACCACAGTCAATGAGGCTCATAAGAAAAGGGTTAAAACTCAGTGCGATAAAGTTGTCCATCCTCGAGTCCTTTCTGAAGGCGACCTTGTCTTGGTCTATGACCAAGATAAGGAAGCCTTGGGGGCAGGCAAGTTCAAGCCTATGTGGTACTGTCCCTTTATAATTAAATGAGTTTTAGAAAAAGGGGCATATGAGTTAGTCGATTTTGAAGGAAACAAGTTGGCAGAGCCCTAAAACGGGCTCTACCTTAAGAAGTACTTTGCTTAAGTAGCAGCTAGGCAATGGCTTCTTTGTACATTTTGTATTTTTGTACATATCTCATAAGGATTTTTTGATATCAACACTTTTTGATTTACTGTGGCAGGTGTTGATGGATGACTTGGTCTATTTTGGATTCGCTAATTGTGCTAGTCAACACACTCGGAACCTCACTTCTACATCTTGGGTGATCTACTATCCAACTGGTCAGTTGATGGTGTCAAGGGGAGTATGCATTGGTCTTGCATCAAATAATATAGCTGAGTATACTGCCGTCATTAATTTACTATCCAGAGCTATTTCTTATGGAATCGATTTGTTGGTAGTCTATCTTGATTTATAACTGATAGTGTCACAATTGAATAGCATTTATCGGGCAAGGGATCCATATTTATAATGCCAATATTTAAGAGTGAGGTTGTTGGAAAGATCATTTACTTATATTACTTGTTTTCACATTCCAGGATCTCATAATTAGTTAGCAGATTGTATCGCTAATCAAGCTTTAGATTGGCACATCATTCATTCATCACAATAAAATCAAGCATCAAAAAGTCGAAATAGTATATATATAATATATATATATATATATATAGTATATATATATATATATATATATCTATATAATAATATATATATATATATATATATATATATCATAAAATATCTCGAGTGTACATAAGTGTGTCCAAAATAATATACAAAAATTGGGAATCAAATGCCCATAATCATGTCTAGTACATCTAATGCCCCGGCTCAGGATGAGCGGCTAAGTATGTGACTACTGCTTTGGCCACACGCCTAAGAGTCTGAACCCAATGTCATGGCATTCCAACCACGTGACATTGCGTGTCTATAAGGAGATCCTCTACAGCCTCTGTCAGTACTCGGTGACTTAATCTCACCAAGTGCTGCTGAACTGTGTGTAGAAGTCGCTATGTATCGACAGCCGCCTCTTCAGCACCTTAGCCATAGTGTCCATGCCATGGGAATCCATCTGGTCATACTGGCCCAGTATCTAGAATATGATCATTACATTAGTCATTTGAATCCCATAAAAAATATTTTTCAAAGTTCATTTTAATATCTGTAAAATCATAAAAATCATAAAATCATAAAATCAAAAACATTTTTTACCTATATTGCCCCATGTCGCGACTGGTGGTAATGCTAGATCTAGATCTCCCCAGAAGTCCAAGCTGGCATAAGGGTAAGCATCAACTGTGATGATCTACTGCTCCAACCAGGAGAAAAAATCATTGTCAAAAGCTATCTTCGGTACGTCCCCGCCGCCTAGTCATTTCATCAGATCAGCCCACCTGACCATCCATGGATCTCGCGGGATACTAATCAGAACTGGTACTCTAGGGCATAGCGTTGGGACCCTCTCAAAAAAGGAGCATAGAATGGTCCCATACCCAAATTTTTTGGTGTGGCCCTTTTTGATAGATGGTAGCTAGCTCTTCAAGTTGGTGAGAAGAGGAGTACACCAATCAAATACTGTGGTGAGATAGTCTACTACCAAGCTCATGGCAAGCTGTGAAGCCTGGTGTAAGGAAGTTGATCCATTCACTCTCATTATAGTGAATAGGATAATCCTCAATGATAAACTCTCCATGTGCTTGATTGGAATTTTGCTTCCAATCTTTTGTGGATGACTTGGGCAGTATATATGCACATAGTCCTTGATAGAGAGGCTACCTCGTGATCGGCCTGTAGAATGCACTACCTCTCCCCTCTGGGAGAGGCCTGTGATGAAGTAGATATCCTCAATCTCTATCTTCAGTGGCATTTGATCAATCATGAATAAGTCATCCTTGATGCTCTAGTAGTGAATGAGCATTTCGAGCAAGCGAGTATTTGCCTTGATATTTGGCATTTTGAAGAACTTTAGCAAACTACATCCTCTTAAGGCATCCAAGGCCTGTGGATCGTTCATAGCCTCATCATCTAATATGGCATGCTCCCTTTCCCTCCAGGTGACTGGCATCCTGAAGAAAAAACAAGTTTGGACTGTTAGTTTTTTGTTTTTAAGTTTAAACGACGTATACGCGGGTCTGTTTCATACACAGTCGCATCTAGGGCCTACGTATACACAGGTTGCATATAGCCAACCTGTGTATATGCCGTGACAAATTTTTTGACATAAATCCAATGGTGAAACTTGAATTAAAATTCTCAAAACCAATCACAAATTAATACAAGACAAGTTTAAGGGTTACCTGGTGATTTTGGGAAGATTTAAACGGTCGAATTCGGCAAATGGCAAAGCTTGCTTCTTTTTCTCCACTCCTTGTGCTCTAAACTCAAATGGTTACAATGGTGAGTCAAAAAACTATTTTATAAGCTTGGAAATGTCAAATTTTTTCAAAACTTGATTTTGTTTTGTCTCATGTAACTTTTAACTTGGGATCTTGGAATGTTGAGAATGGTTTGTGTTTCAGGACATTTTGGATGCTTTTTCGACAGTTTCGAATCGGTTCCATGACTGCAGACTCGTCATGGCAGGTATCATTTTCTCACTGGCATATAGGTTAGGGAAGCCATTTTCCATTGCATTATGCATACTAGCCTCCATTTGTCGATACACTTGCCATAGGGTCAATCCCATCGTGTTATGGTTTGTAAACCATCTTCACTTGCCAATTTTTTGAACCATGGCATGATGGTAGAGCCATCCTTTTCATGGGCATCGTAGTTAGCACCTCACTGATATTTGTTGCCCATGATACTTTGATTTGAGTAGGCTCGGGAGTCCTCTCTAGTCCCGCCATGACTTATGCAATGAAGACTCACTCCTCTTTGCTTCTTCACTTCATTCTGGCCTTATACCCTAGAGGCTCCTTCGTGTTGAGTTGTACTACTGCATTGCATTTTGACCATTTGCACCTTTTGGCTTTGAGTTGGCTTCACTTGGACTCGTGTTTAAGCCACTTTTTGACCATGTCATCTGCAAAATCAAACTTGCAATCCCTTAGCTTCTACAACTTGACACCCTATGACCCATGGAAGGAACATACCTTTGAGTGCCTTTGACCAGTTTGTCGCCTCCCTGCATTGAGCATAGGATTGTTCCAATCCCAGGAACTAGATCATCTATTTCACCGACACTCATTCTTTCCACTATACAGTAGCATTCTTTTATTATTTTCCCAGCTTAAAGAAAAATACAAAAAAAATTATATATTCCAAAAAAAAGGAGTGGGAACGAGACAATATTTCCATTTATTGTTGGCAGCTAGAGTCATTCGTGTCGCCCTTGAACAAAGCACTCAAAACAAAGTCTCCTCCATTTGGGCAAGATTTAGTTTGACTTAGGCATGCCTCAACCTTGTTATTGAGTCAGTTCTCCTCTGATTGGTTATCTCTTCCAATCATATGGAGAGTTCGTTTGTGCCTCCTGCATGACGAACTTATATAGAGTCAGCATATGCTGCCACATAGTCATCATTGAGTCATGCTTTTCTTCAATGGAAGTTAGCCTGAGTCGGCCTCTCTGCGGTGTCTCTTGACTCATTTTTCAGTTGGCCATCCCTAGTTGTTAGTAACTTGTCTATCATCACATCAGTTATATTGGTCCTTTACTCATGCCGGTTTGAGAAGGTCTCCATTGACTTCTTGCTGGCATGTCTTGTCCTTATTGATGACCACATCTTGCTCTAAGGACAGGCCTAGAGTTGCACCCTGGCCCTATTTACATTATTGATAGGTCACCTTGTGCTCAGCATCACTCAGTATCATGGGTCTTTGACTGAGTAGTTTCCCTTGTGTTCGACATTAGCTTACACTATCAGACATTGGGATTCATGCAGTACCTTGGTTTCCATTTGACCTTATTGGTGGATACCTCACCTCTGTGTCAGCTTTTAATATTGGTTGGTTTAGAGGGTTTCTCTCGTGTGCTACCCACATCTTTTGTATGCCGAAAATGTGCTTTGATCGGGTTACTACATCTTTTTTGTCTGATTCCTTCCACATTATTGGCCTACGGGTTACACTCGTGCTAGATTGATGAAGGATGCCTTAATGCCTTCCTTCTAGTAGATCTTTCCCCATTGACTATGACTCATTGCCCTGGGGCAAAGGTCTTGATTCCATTTGGTAGTACCTTGGGGTTTATAGTCATTAGTGGCAGATCCTTCGCTATCGAGAGTGCGAAACCATCATTGTCTCCTGATTGATAGATTCTTACAGGTGTTCGACTCCAGCTCATCTATTCGCACTTGTTACATTGTACTGGGTACCTTGACTCTCATTATCATTATTGGTGAGTAGCATCGGGTTTGTTAACGGTATACATCAATGACCGGTAATCAAACGATTTCTCACATGGTTGACTTCAGATCATTTATTCCCATTGTGTAGAAATGTACCATGGTGGTCGGTGAAGACCTTGGGTTACATCAACATTCATTGCTTCACTTGACAGTTGTTCTTGTTGCTACTAGTTGATACCATTCCACCTTATATGTTGCAGTCATTCATGGCCACATTCTATATGCTATCACCCAAGTTTGTAGTGTAGTGCCATCTTATTCCATTATGTTCATTTGGTACTATTGGGATCAATCTTTGATATTAGTGATCAGCTTCATCCTTCAGCATCATTGACATTCTTATATGTGATATTCAAACATGTACTTGTTCGATCATGATTAGATGATCCATTATGTATTTCCATCTTTCTATACTTGTATACTTAGTGGATCCGCTTGTACTTGATATGCAGACATGCTTTAATTTCTATGAGCATGGGTATGCTCGCCTCATATAGTGTTTCTTTCTTATCTCCTTTTGTGGCTTGGCAACTGAAATATGATGAAGTCCTTCTCAGTTTTTGACAGGTTTCCTTTCCATGTACTCAATACATTTCGGCCATCATGTACCCCTTTTGACCTCATATATTAGGGGGAATTTGTTATAGCTCCAAATCTCACCCTTGATATTTCTGATGCTCCATTTATGGCCTAGGGCAACCCCTCCTTCCAAACCTGGTCCAAATATTTAAAAAACAATCTTTTACTCCCTGTACGCGACATTGCCCTGATATAAACGCGTGTGTACATGGGTCATTGTATACCCAACCCGTGTATATGTCTTAAAACACTTAAAAAAAAATAAATCTCCTTAATTTCTGGCGAATATCATGGGTTTTACCTGTTGATCACCTATTAGTGCCCGTGGCCCAATTGTTCCCAACGAATTCCCAACTAAAAAACTAATTTGGGAGAAGTATAAAAAGGCTTCAATGGGAAGGCCTAAGGGAGGAGAGAATAGAGAGAAAATTGCTCTGCTGAGATTATCCTTGATCAGGTCTGAAGATCCTTATGCTTCCAGCACTCCCCCCATTACAGAAAACCCTTTTTTCCTTGATATGATGTCATTTCACTAGTTGAAATATCTTTGTATCAGTCATGGAAGGAGCCTTTTGAAGACTTGGGATTGGATGGATCCGGAGGAAGATTTAGGTGATATCAGGTGATATCATTTGTTATGAAACCAGCTCAAGAAAAATATAGAAAAGATAGATCAACGCCTTAGAATTTAGCCTCTTCGAGGGGGCAACCTCCTTTACATTACATAAATGAGCAATTCTTGGATGATTCAAATGAAAAAACCTCCTTTCT
>APFE030035648.1:310619-357867 GCA_000404065.3 Pinus taeda
ATAATGTGCTGTCAATTCTTCTGTAAAAAATGCCCAAGTGATAATTTGTTTACGAGAGCAAAGCCATTGATACCATACAAACTGATTTGGTTCCAAATATAAAGTTGCAATACGTACCTTTTGTGTGTTTTGCACATTACTGAGATCGAAAAATTGCTCCATCTGTAATATCCATGTTGCAGGATCCTTGCCATCAAACTTCTCCATATCGATTTTTGAAATATGGTGGGTCTTCGATCCAACATTAGAGTCTATGGAATCATGATTAACATTTCTTTTGTTCTCATCATGAGTTTCCTTTAATACCCTTTCACCATTAGTGGCCATTTCTTATAGCAACTTATTCATATTTATCTTCAATTATTCCATGTTTGTCTCCAAATCTATCTTCAAATCGTCCATCTTAGCTTCCACGTCATTCATCTTAGCTTCTACGCCTTTCTTTAAACAATCCATATTAGCTTCTATGCCTTTCTTTAAACCATCCATCTTAGCTTCTACATCTTTCTTTAAACTATCCATCTTAGATTCTGTTCCTTTTGTGCAAGTGACCCTTGTTGCACTTGGTCTCGTAATTTTGATATATCATGTTACATTTCTTCCTCTTATTCATGAGTCATGCTAAAACTTTCAGGTTGCCTACTAGGTGTTTGCATTTTCTTTCCTTGGGGCATTAATTACCTATAATAATGATTTACTATGCCCTTTGAATTCCTTCAAACTAATTTTTCAAACCAAGCTTATGCAAAAATTAAAAAAAAAACTACACACATTTTTTCACTTTGTAGGAGCCTGATATTGAATCTAATGTATCTCTGTAATTTTGGATCATCCAGTTCTGAAATTGTGACTTGTAGTAGCCCTCTGCATACTCTTTCCAATGCCACTAGTATGATCCAAATTGGAGTCTCCAAGAAAGAGTTATGCACAATCTCCCACAGTGACCTGATTATAGACTAGTTCAGTAGAGGGAACTTGTATGACGTGCCACAAGTCACTTTTTTGACTTTTTGCTCTAAAAAATATATACAAGAAACTAAAATCCATCCTCTTTCTATACCTTCTTACAAAATTTCAATCCAATTCTCAGAAAGAAAGTTATGACGAGTTTCCCCAGGTCACCTATTTGGAATGTAATTCAGGAGTCTGCAAAAAGACCAACTTCCTCAGATCATATCTCCGCAAATTTAGTGCTAAAAGCTCTGAAATTCGGACCCGAGATTCAACACGATTTCTTCTCAAATGGGTTTTGTTTCTATCTTCTGAAACATCGCAGAAAAAACGTTATAGCGAAAATTCCGCGATGACCTGTTTGGAGCAACAAAACCCTAGAATCCAAAGCTCTGATACAAAATGTTATGAAACCAGCTCAAGAAAAAGATAGAAAAGATAGATCAACGCCTTAGAATTCAGCCTCTTCGAGGGAGAAACCTCCTTTACATTACATAAATGATCAATTCTTGGATGATTCAAATGAGAAAACCTCCTTTCTATATATAGGAGTCTAAGGAGTCACAATATAACCCAGCCAACCTAACAATAATAATATAAAGCCACAAAAATAACATAGAGGGATTCTATGGGGCACAGTAATAAAAATATGGGGACAATAGGGGCACAACAATATTAATAAGGGATACAAATACAATAGTAATGGGGTAATCACTAGTATTATAGGGCCCTATCATCATTCCTTGCTTTGTTTTAGTTATCTGCAATAAAGAAACATTTGTCTTGTTCCCGAAATCAATCTTCTTCATGCATATGATGTTAATGTTATGGTTTACATATGAATAATTGTTTCAATTGTATAACTAACTACCTTTCAATATGTTATGAAGTTGATTTCTATATGATATTTGGTCCATATAATGTTATGCTTCTTTGAATTGGTTGTTTTGCAGGTCTAACGATCGAAAGGAACTCCAAGAGGGTTTGGACCATGGCTTGATATACCCGAGCGAACGACCCCCAAGTGCACCTATCTTCGTGTAGTTTGCTTATTTAAGTATCATGGCTGTGTGGAATGCTTGTTTTTTTACTGTAGATAACCCCCGCTCTACTAGGGTGTCGACCCAAAACCCTAGGGGACTTTGTCCCTCAACAATATTTTCAAAAACAAAATTAATCTTGGTCAAATGTCCAAAATTGTAGTTTACTGGACTTTTCAAATTGCGATAACCCCTTCATATGATATTGGTTTTTCAAACCATTCACAGCACCAGAATGAGGAAGACGAGATCTATTTAGTCACTCAGGTTCGACACTCTTTTGAACACTTTGAAATTTGAGCTATCATTTAGGTCAGGGATCAATATCTAATCACTCCTCCCCATTAGGAATCTTTTGTACCCCAAAAGAATGATATACTGATCTGTACAGTAGATGAGAGTACAACGCCCTCTTCTTTCAACCTCCATACAATTTCCTTACATATCTAGTGCCTTTGAAGCAAAACTTGAAGGTAGTCAACACTTCCCTTCTTGGATGTGCTTGTCCTCCTGTTAAGAACTGTCTTCCTTGAACTCATTCAGAATTTCTTTTGAGAAGTTTATAGAAGGTATTTGAACATCACTTCCTTAATCATTGACCCAAGGTGGCTCAAACAAATGTGAGATTACATCATAAATATATGCATACTTCACTGAAATTTTCATATGTACCAATGAAAGTATGTTTTAGTGTGTCAAGAAGTCAAACCACTTCTTACCAAGCCACTTCTATGGTGACTTTTGCTACTGTGAATCTTCTTCTGACATCTTGTCAAAAACAACATAATGCAAGAAACAACTTCACGACATAAATTCACATCATGTGAATCATCATCATGTCTCTTACATCTTGTGACAAATGATCGACTAAATCACAAGCTGAAAAAAACATACCTTTTTCAAACAACTGACTCTCCAAGTCAAGCATGTACAAAAAGAACTTGACGATTCTTTTTCAAAGTAGAAATAATTCCACCTCTTGTGAAAACACTTCATCATTATCTCCTTTTCCAATCTTGGAGACAAAATCAACTTTTCCAAGTCCATATGACATTGCATGCATGTTTAAACAAAGCAATCGAACATCAAGTCAATTACGCATACATGTTCAAATACAATGAAATCATCAACATTCCTTTGTTCATACATACCATTCTCATGCATGTATTCCATTATTCAACTTTCTCTCAAGCACAATCATAATTACAAGATCCTCAATCATACGTAAATGTACTTACAAAGATGAAATGAACATAATTTTTATGCAATAAAGCGAGTCTCATACTCAACTTTTTCATTCACCTTTTTGGTAATACCCTGCAACTTGCATTCCATTGACAACGAAATGTATCAAATCAAAAGACATGCAACTTTTAACTGGATAATAACTCTAACCATTTCTTACCAATCCACATCAAAGGCGCTTCCTTTAACTGCACATCGACATCAACATGTGGATCATCCTGAAACACATCCATTATGGAAACTTCCTTTCCATTCTTCCCATTCTCTTTTCCCACTTTCTTCAAATTTCATGGAGGCATTGTTGGATTCAAAATCCAACACTTTTCAGCAATATGTCCTTTCTTATGGCAATAAGTGCAACACGTTCTCATCCTCTTTACAGCATAGTTTGTCTTGTGCAATGGACCTTTGGCTTCTTGCCTCCTTTTCTTCAAATCTTTCCTGTATATGGCCATTTTCTTCCAACATCTAGAAACACTATGGTTAACCAAACCACAAAAGGAACATGCAATTTTTTTCTAATGCTTATGTGGAAATTTACCATGCTTAACATAATAAAAAGAAATGTGATTGAAATTAGATTTATACCTTCATCTTTCACCTTCGTTGCCTTCATGAGAAGGTGAATTGAATGAAGAAGTGGCTCCCTTTGGAAGACCATCAATCTCTTCAATGATTTTACAGCTTTCACAACTCCCTTGTTTGAGTGCATGCTTATGAACACATCCTTCTTGCAAAGTATGTTTCAAACAATTGCATTCCCCATGAATACAATCTTTACAAACTTGAGGTAGAGAACCTAAAATGAAACTCCTTCTAGGAATTGTTTCAATTTCCTTCATGGATGCTTTGGAACTTTATCCACAAGATTTTCCATAGCCAAGACCCAAATACTTAGGCCTTTCCTCAACCATTATTGGCTCAACATTGCCTTGTGCATGTTTTCCCTATCCTTTTCCTTCATAGCTCATTTTTGACATCAACTTGGACTTGTATGTTTTTCAAAAGAACCAACATAAACATTCTTAGAGGAAATTGAAGACAAACTAGAATTGGTTACCTCTTCTTCAAACTGATGCTTGAATAAGGCTTGTTTGGCAACAAGGACTTGTGCCTCCAACTCATGCATCCTTTCTATGTTCATATTTGCAATATGAAGTTGGCTCTCGTTTCCTGCAACTTGTCAAAAAGTAACTGCTTCTCTTCCTTCATGGAATTCAACTACTCTCAAACTTTGGTTCTCTTCCTTTCATCTTCATACATTTGTTTCACCATATCCATCATGATGAACAAGTCTCGCTTCATGTATTCATCAAAGAATCTTGTGAAGGAGGAGGATTTTGAAAACTCACTTGTAGAAGTCGTCATTATAAAAATGAAAAAAATAACTTCAAAAAAATTCACAAAGCTTTCAAAATCTATTGACAAAATTTCTAAACTAAATGGTTGTAAAGTCAACATCTTATTCAAGCAGCCTTTTGAAAACAAACCCTCCTGTGCTCCAAGGGTTGCCTTGAGGTCCTTTAGGCAAGGTGAATGCCTTCGACCCTTCTTCCTTCATAAACTCAAGCAACAATCAGTTTACAAATAGTCAAATAGTTAAATCCTTTGTATTGTTTAAACACCCTTGAAGTCAAACAACCAACTTATTGCTCTGTCAATCAAGAAAATTGTTCCTCTGTCAATCAAGCAACTTGCTCTGATACCACCTGATTTGAAATGGGGGTTTGATAACTTGTTATGCTTACAAGAACCTCCCACTCAGTTAAACAAGTAAATGATCTAGCTTATATGTGACATTTGTGGAATTAAATACTTGAAACAGGTGTATGTATTTTTATTTTAACTATTTAAGTGATTTAACTCAATTTTTTTTTGCTGATATTAAACACATATAACATCCATATAATGCAGCAAATAAACATCCACACATAACAACAAATTTAATCTAGGAGTTCATCAGAATATCATGGGCTACTTCTCCTTGAGCTTTTGTCATCTTGACTTGGCTCTTTGGGATTATCTCAATGTTTCTTTTACAAGTTCCACACTTAAATTTAAAGGTTACTAAACTAAACCAATGGGATTAGAATACCATCTATATCCTTATCTTGGCTTTCATCACTCTGCAAACAGATCTCAGCTCCCTTAGACTTGATTCCTTCAATCAGTGCTTTGAGCTACCCTGACCTTCTTGATGGCACTAACTCCTTCAGAATTATTTAACAGTTACTGAAAACTCATCCACTCTCTCTAGAACATATCAGACACTGTAAATAGACTCATCATTTTCTCAAAATGAGCACTGCATCCCCAAACTAGGCCTTCCTCCACGGTTGGAATTGCGATGCCTGCAACTTCCCTCTAACATCTCGTCCTTTAGAAGTCTTCAAATGCTTCTGAAAATCCCTGAAATAGATTTAGAATTCTGATTAAAGTCAGGAATGACTGTTGGTTCACTGAGAATGAGTACTGGTAGCTCCTACAACTGCCTCCAACTCCTGGTGGCCCTGAGCTCCAAAATTTCCCTGGATGAAAATTTCTATGAAGATGACTTCTTCAACTTCTCTGGACTATTTCATTGGCTTCAGAAGGCTCCAATTAGCCTAGATAGCCTCTTTCTTCACTCCCTCTGATCGAAAACTGCTCCTAGGGTTCATTTAGTTAATATCCCCTAGGGATACTCCACTAAATTTGGTGAACTGCACTTAACTCTAGTTAAATTTAGCATGACCGCCTTTTTAGCCATTCCGCCAAGCTAACCGTTGGAGGTGAGCCGTTACAATAATTATTTGGGCACGCATATGAGGCATTATAATCCTGATGGTTAGGGATAATCCTCACTGGAAAAATTTCAAATAGCGGAATCTCCACCGTTGATCTATCCCACTCGATCCAATGGATATCGTGTCATCTGCTCACTAACTAACCTGGAAGATCACCACCATCGATGTGACCCATCCAATCGAATGAGTGTCACACAATCTTGCACAGATTCTTGCACGACCAATATCAGACTGAGAGCAGGCGAGAAAAGTGCTTTTCGCGTGCTACGTGTCACACGCTAAGGTTAATCACATGAATTTTAGAAATACTATTTCCAACCTTTAGGGCATGCGAGATACCGCTTACCACTAGCCAAATACTACCCACGTGCTTAATTCACACTTTTAAGGAAGATGCTTAAGGAACGATTTAGCGCTTACCCCAAAAGGGAATATTCCAATGAATATTCCTTGGAATATACCTTTTGTTTAATATTTTCAAAAACCAAATTAATCTTGGTCAAATGTCCAAAATTGTAGTTTATTGGACTTTTCATATTGCGATAACTCCTTCATATGGTATTGGTTTTTCAAATTGTTCACAGTGCCGGAATCAGGAAGACAAGATCTATTCAGTCACTCACGTTCAACAATCTTTTGAACAATTTGAAATTTCAACTATCATTTAGGTCATGGATCAATATTTGATCAAGCGACGATACATCCTATCATTTTATTCGCATAGGATAAAACACCAGTGCTCTTACTGTAAGTATTGAGACTCTTTTATGGTGGCACTAATTAAGCTTATAAATTCATTTGATTCATTACTTTTTCCAAATGCATAGTCCATTATTATTATAAAAAAGAATATAGTTAATATAGTTAATGTGCATTAATTGGTTAATCGTTACAGGCATTAATATTGCATATATATTTGTGATTTTCCTTGTAATTATATAATAGCATTATAAAAATTAATCATGGTACTAAATATCGATGTTCAGAAGTCGATACAACGATTTGTGCACAATGAACTTCCACACAATTGTAATGTTAATGTCGAGGACTATGTTGTGTAGGTACCACTAATCAGAAGTGGGCTTGGAAATATTAAGTTGAATTCAAGTTCCTAAAATAATGTTATTGGTACAATGTTATTGGTAATGTTATTAGTATTGAATAATGCATATTTGTTGTTCACAATATTTTAGTTATAAATTATGAAAATTTCCATATTTCTTAATATCACTCCTCAATTGAGTGAAGGTTGGATCATCTGGAATGCAAAGAACTTGTAATGACATTAGTGATCAGAACATTAAGCAAAAGGTTTTTTATGCTTATTTGTAATGAGAAAGCTTTCATGTTTTCATTATGGGGATCTATGTTTCTTTGGACTTCGTATTGAAGGCATTTATATTTGTTGTTTACAATAACAATGAGACCAGTGCTAGACCGATACGATATTTATGAGAATATTTTAATTACAAATAATGTTTTTTATTGCTAATATTTTATTATTAAATATTTCGTATTTGGTTTTGCAATATTTTAATTATAATTAATGTGTATCTATGTATTGTCAAATATCATCAGTTTGATATCATTGAACATAAGATTTCTTTATCGTTGTGTGGTGGTATATTATGCAAAGGATGCTTTCAAGCTTTGATTCTGCGAATGCTCACATTTCACATTAAAAAAAACTGTAGATTTTTTTATGCGAATTGATACATAAGTGTTGAGTTTGGCAGCGAAAAAGTTCAAAGCTAACATGTAGTATCAGTTTTCATTCATCAAATTTGATATTACATACTATAATCATTATTTGTGTAGCATAATGTTAGTGTTTATAACATATTTTATTACATGATTACTCTATATTCTGTCTTGCTAGTTAGAAGTGGCAGTAAGACATAAATGAGGCACATTACTTATTTCAGTAAGCAAGGTTCATTTAATATTTGCATAATGCGAGAAAGGAAATAATACATTCAAGTGGTGAATTTTCATCTAGGTTCCAAAATTACTTTTGCAAAGTAAAAGTTGGTCAGTAGGATGGCAATTCTACATAGTAAATATACTAGATATGTGTTAGTTAATGAAAATAGAATGTGATTTACGATTTTAATAAAAATAGTATATCAACATTGATTTCTAAAGAATGTAAGAGAATTAATCATGAAACGTAATCATTTCAATTACACTATGTCAAATTGGAATTTAAGTAAAATGTATATGATTTAAAGTAATAAATTTTACAACAGTCTTTTACGATTAAAGATCAAGCGAATTAGTACTATCCAAATTGATAATCTTTACTACTTAATGGTTATCATTGAAATCGATAGTAATTAAATGTCATTTCAGAACTTAAATGTCAACTTGTTATTTAGATGACTTATTGCCTCTTACACATTATATATATAATATTATATATTATATAATATATATATATATAATATATATTATATATTATATATATATATATATATATATATATATTATATATATATATTATATATATATATATATGCTCGTTGCTTGTAAAAACAAATTGTCAATGCTCATTTTGTTCTGAAACTATTAAGTATTATAAGGTATTACTTTATAATCTGTCTATTATTTTTTGCATTTGTTATTAACACTAAAGAAATGGCTCAAAGAAACAATGGCAGGGGTACTTAGGAAGATGTACATGCAGGAAACCAAGATATTTTAATGCTCAACAAAGATATCTTAATGATTAGCAAATATATTTTAATGTTAATGAATCAAATACTAGAACTTTAGCTAATGCCAAGGCATCTCGAAGATGAACTAGATACTATAAGAACATTATCAGAAGAGATAGTTCAAATCATGAACATATGAATTATATCTCGATTCTGATAGCATAATCAATATAATCATTAATTCCCAGAAACAATGGTTAATTAATAAAGAAAGTGTTATCATTTTTTTTCTATTTGCTGAATAGATTTTTAAAATTTCATGGATTCTAAAGGTTATGTATTGTAATATTATCAACATAATTGATGCAAAGAAACATATGAGACTATTGTGGATTACAAATCTATGTATAAATATAATATATTTTATAACCTATATCACTTTAAAAAATCATTTGAGATTTGTATGACGATTTATTTGGATCTTTGTTTAAATATTGTATGGAATAACTAATTAAATAGGAAACAAAATACTTAATAAAGTAATGTCACTGAGCCTAAGTAGTTATAGAACTTGCAAATTTGATAAATCAAGAAAAAAGCATGCAAAAAACAATAATGAGGGCCAGAAATAAAAATAAAAAATGACAGCATAATACAAAACATAGAGCAAAAAAAAAAAAAGATAGTTCATTGGATTACATTTATGTACAATGTCATAATAACATTTGCATTGAAAGAAAAAAACATCTTGTTGTTATGATGAGTATATTGTTAATCGTGTTTGCATGGGTATCATATATTGTTTGCTAATGAAAAAATAGATAACAAATGTCCAATAAAATGAAAGAGCTATTAGAATGTCTCGAAATGCAAAAAAGTGGAAACTGTGTTGGTTCCTAATTACTTAACAATGTAAACAAAGAAACATGTCAGTGTATATGTACAACTATGTTTTGATTGTATATCATAAATGTGCCATGTATTTCGAAGTTGTTGAATATTTCCATAGCATCTATTTTTCCTGCATAGGATTGGTCATAGGTAATTTCTCGTAGTGCAAGTAATACTTTTCTCCAGTTCGACACTCCTCAAGATACATTCTCTTTCAGTCTTGTCAGTTGCATGTATGATGCAATTTTGACGATGAAAATAAAGAAAGTCAGAGTGTTTTTTGGAAGAAGTGCAATAAAGCATAGTAGTATCTATATTTCTAGAAGTTGTGATTGGAGTAATGCATTTTGCGCATACAGTTTTGAATGGCATTGTGTATACACTAACCGCCTTGAGATATCCTTGAAGATATTGTATAATTAATATAGAAAATAGAAACTTAGTAACACGAAATCAAATGTTTTCTTATTTTTTGTTCTTTATCCAAGTCTATTTAAACAATATGATATAGCCTACTATGCATATTCCACTTGGCGAGGAAAGTAGCTTTCTTAGATTGTCAAATGTTTTTCCTATATTCACTACCAAAATGAACGTTGAATGTGATGTACAAAAAACATTTTCTTGTTTTTTAACTATATTTTTTAGAAATATCACTGGAAAAATGTTTTGTTGAAGCTCTCCTTTAATTGTAACAAATGCTAAAACACTTTCATCATGTACTTGACCCTGATACATATGAAACATTTGTAAAATAATACATGAAAATTGTACAATAGATGATGAATATTTTTTTCCCCAAGCATTGAAAGATGCAGACCTACATATATGTAACTTTCTTTTTATTTCAATGAACTTCATAACAATAAAGCTATTAAATAAAAAAAATCTTATTGTAACTCTCAAGTATTATCCATTGTCATCTTTCATTTTTGGAACATATTGCATTGTGTTGAAAAATGCAACAAGAAAGTATCAATTTGATTTTTCCTTGGAAAAATTGAGAAAATATGAACTTCCATATCAACAAACAACTGGGCTGAATTTAACTAAGGTGACATGGCTCTTGTCACTCAGTGATCTCAGTAAATTCAGGTTAGAGGAGTTGGATTTTAGTTAAGCATGTGTGATTGTTAATTTGTAGCAATCAAGGTCAGTTATTTCAAGTTGTTTTCAGTTAAACTAGTTCTAATTGTTGGAGGAACTAGTGGAAGGTCAATTGTGCAGTGGGACAACATTCTAACTGAGTGATCATTCAATTAACTGATTAATCAACCCAAAATATCTAGTGCATGCAGAGAATTCGAGTTCCCCAATTATGGTGGAGATTCCAAGTTTTTTTAACATTAGTTGTAGACTAGTCTTGAGTTTACAGGTGTTGCATGCAGTCATATGATAAACCTTGGGAATTATACAATCACTTTGGGGGAAATTCCTAAATAATAGGGGCCTAATTTCCTCAAGCATTGTGCAAGGAAATAGGGGATTAAGCAGAGGCATAAATTGACTAAGTGTGGGTCAAAGTTTCTCAATGAGTAGAGAGATAGGTTATGCACTTGTAGGTTGTGCTCAGTTTGAGCAAGAAATTATAATACATCTCTTTTAATTATATTAATGTAACCAGGCATAAGGGAGTTTTAGCAGTTGCTTTCCCTTGGAAAAATATTGTGTCCATATGTGTTATTTCTCTATGCATGTTTGTGATTGATGTTCTAAATTTTGAATTGAATTCTATATAGAAGCAGAGTAGGATTGTGTCTTGTGATTTAGATTAAAATTTTATGAGAAGTTATAATTATATACCATAATTTCTACATGGTATGAGAGCAGGATTCACATTGGAACAAAAATTTTAAAGTTGTTTCTCAGGAGGTTCGAATTTGCAGTTTAGTGTAGAAGGATCTCTTCAGAGTTGGGAAGATTATTTTCAATGGGTTGAGACTAGAGTATGCCTCGGAAGGAAACTCTAATATCATTGCATGGAAGGATCACATGGAGCCAATGATTGATGATAATGGCTTGCTAGAATACATCCAGAAATATGTTCCAAAACTAATGATATCTAATGCATAGAACCTAGCCTAATGGAAGAAAGATGTAGCGAAGGTGAGGAGAATAATTCTAGAGGTTGTTGGCTTAGGGGGTCCTAACCCAGGTTCAGAGTTAGTTGTGCCAAACAAATCCCTACACTACTGGACCTTTCGACATCAATCCACGGAGTGTAGACTGAAGTCTCACCTGAACGAGTATGGGGGGATACTGGAACCAAGTCTCCGCACCTAGAGATCAGTGTGATGTCATTTTGTGCCCTAGATCTGCCTTCACAAAGATTGATAAGCCCTTATGTATTATCGATGTAACTTCCTTTAATCATCATATAGACCTCTGTGAAGGTCTACAACTGGCTTTCGCATATCCTGAACATGTGAATTAGCTACTTACGTGCATCATAGATTACTCTTAACCTAGTATTTAGTCAAATCTACTTAAGTGTTTGATATTTTTAACATACAACGATATAATATTTGTGTAAGTGCTTAACATTAATTGTGTTTAGATAACAATATAGATCTAGTTTGTGCATCAATACATCATTATTTTACAAAACCATCATTTACCATAGCATAAAGCGCATTCATTTGTAACAAAAGTAAAGAGATAACACACAGGAATTTCTAGGATAATATTCTTTTATTGATATTCAGTTAAGCTTATAGACTCAAGACTTCCCTACGCACTCAACTGAAGGGGTCTGCGCACTCAGCTACGGATTCTACTCTAGGCCTCTGCACACTTACCTACAGATCCTTTCTTCTACCTTCTGCGCTAACTTAGACTCCTTCTATCGTACCCATAGATAAATTATATTCTTCTTATGCCTTATGCTCTCTAAGACACGCCTATTTATACAATCCCCTGGTCTGCAGACCATGGGCAGGTCTTCAAAGCTGACTCAATTTACATAAAAGAAGGGTAAAACCCTTTTTGATTCTTTAACTAACTACATGCTCCACGACCACAATTTGTGGAAACTTTACATCTTTATACATCAACACTTGAGCTTTTGCCCCAAAACTTCGGTTTTCTCCCAAAATTGACCTCAGGGGACCCCATCCCAATAAGGCCCCAACAAAAAGATTGTGACTCGCCCTCTAGTCACTTGGCTGGCATGGAGATCTTGCTACGGAGATCCCCCAACTCCACTTTTGCAACCGTTGCTTCAGTCGCACTTTGCATGGCTGCCTACTTGACTTGTTCTACTAGCTATTTTGTGGTTGGTCCTACACTATTCTGCTTAATCTTCTACTGCGTACTCTGCAAGTTCACTAACTTTTCCTGTATGTTGGTTGAGACTATGTAGGCTTCATCCAACCAAGGCCCCAACCTGGCCTTAAGAAATGCCTCTTTATTCTGCTCTGCTTCCACCTGTGTAAGGAGTTGCTTAGCCTCCTATAGCTTGGTGAGGCACTGTGCTATAGCAACAGTGAACGTTGTCACCCTTACTTCGTCGTATTACTCCTGGATCTCACACACCTCAATATTTCATACCTACAGGGTGGGATCTTCCTTCCAGGTTGTCACTACTTCCATGATCTACTCAAACAGCATGGTGCAGTCCACAAGGACATCCACTATAGCAACTCCATCCTTAACAGTGGATTCATTTTTTTCCCTAACCTACGACGAGGTTGAAGGTTGTGACTTCAACTCTAGTTTAGTTATTTTCATGTTCATCTCATGTCCCAACAACAGAACCATTTGTTGGGTTAGTGGGTCCTGACTGAGGTTCATAGTTAGTTGCGTCAAACAAATCACTACACTATTGTCCCTTTCAACATCGATCCATGGAGCGTGGACTGAAGTATCACCTGAAGAAGAATGGGGGGATTCTAGAAGAAATTTTCTGCACCCAAAGATCAGTGTGATGTTGTTTTGTGCCCTAGATCTGCCTTTGCACAAATCGTTAAGCCCATATGGATTATCGATGTAACTTATTTTATTCACCCTATAGACCTCCGCAAAGGTCTACAATTGGCTTTTACAGACCCTAAACAGGTGAATTAGCTACTTACGTGCATCATAGATTACTCTTAACCCAATATTTACTCATATCTACTTAAGTCTTCGATATTTTTAACATACAACGATATAATCTTCATGTAAAGACTTAATCAATTGCATTCAAATAACAATATAGATCTAGTAAAGTCGCGCATCAGTACATCATTATTTTACAAAACCATCATTTACCACAGCATAAAGTGCATTAATTCATAACAAAAGTAAAGAGATAAAACACACAAATTTCTGGAATAATTTTCTTTTATTGTATTCAGTTAAGATTATACTCAAGACTTAGCTGTAGGGGTCCACACATTCAACTCCATACTCTACTCTAGGCCTCTCTGCACTCAGCTGCAGAGCCTTTCTTTTACCTTTTGTGCTAACATAGACTCCTTCTGTCGTACCCATAGATAACTTCTATTCTTCTCTTCTTCTTCTGTCTTAGACTCTCTAAGACACACCTACTTATACAATCCCATGGTCCGCAAACCATAGATAGGTCTTCAAAGCCAACTCAATTTACATAAACTAAGGGTAAAACCCTTTTTGATTCTTTAACTAACTACGTGCTCTACAACCACAATTTGTGGAGACTTTACATCTTCATACATCAAAACTTGGGCTTTTGCCCCAAAACTTGGTCTTTTCCCCCAAAATTGACCCCAAGGGAACCCATCCCAACAAAGGTAGTGAGAGATGACATAGTCTCAAATATCCATTAGAAAGAATTTCATTTTTCAGTGTGGAAGGCACTGACAGAATTGTTCAAGAATAATAGTGACCATAGGAAATTGGCACTCAAGGATAAAATTCGAAATATCAAGATGCAAAAGAATGACACTATCCCGCAGTATCTAAGAAAATTTACACAAGTTCATGATGAACTTAGTGGGGTTGGTGTTAGTGTTGCAGAATGTGACTTGGTAAGCCTAACCATTTTAGGCCTTCTCAAGAGATGGCATAGCTACCAATATTCAATGAATGGGAGGGAGAAAATACCAAATTTTAAACGCTTATGGTCTAATTTGGTACAAGAGGAATTAAGGAAAAATAACATAGATGGGACTTCATCCAATGGCGAGGATGATGAAAAATTTTCATTGGTTGGAAAGGGATAGAAGGGAAAAGGAAGGAAATCGTAAACCAAACAAGAATCCAGCTAAGGGGGGAGAAGAAAGAATTGTCCAAAGTAAAATGCTTCAATTGTCATGAATTCGGGCATTATTCCATGAAGTGTCCACACAAAACTTTGAGCAAGAATACCTCAGGAGGAGCATCAGGTGAAGCCTTGGCTTTGTAGTTCAAGCTTGAATTCACCCTTATCACATGTATGGCCAACATAGAGATGGGAAACATGTGGTACTTGGACTCTGGTGCCTCGCTCCACATGAAAGGATGTCAATAGTTTTTTAGTGACATGTAAGAGAAATATATGTAGATGCATATTGAGTTGAGGGATTATGGAAGGTACAACATGACCATAATTAGTATTATCACATTTCAGAGGTAGTCGAGATACCCTCTCAGACTCAAGGATGTCATGTTTGTTCCAGGCCTAAAGAAGAATATCATCTCTATAATAGTTTTGGAAGACCGTGGTTATGATGTGATCTTTAGCAAAGGGAAAGCATTATTGAGACACATAACCATTAGACAGCTGAATCAGATCAAGTTTCATGTGAGGAAGGTGTATAAGTTAGATGTGGAAGAGTGTGCTGCATTAACTAGTAAGGTAGAGAAAGTGTAAAGTCGTTATTTCAGTGAAATTTGGCACAAACGACTTGGCCATTTGCATCATGGTACCTTAAATATTATTCAACAAATAACCATTGGGCTCCCTAAATGAGAACTTGAGCAACAAGTTGTATGCAAGGCTTATACCATAGGGAAGTATGTGAAATCCACATTTCATGATCAAGAAAGCAAAGGATATGCAGTATTGGAAAGATTCAAATCTAATGTTTGTGGAAATTTCTTGATAGACTCCACTGCTAGGAATAAGTACTATGTTATGTTTGTTGATGATTTCTTAAGGAAGCACTAGATTTTCTTCACAGTGAAGAAAGATGAGACATTGTCAAAGTTTGTAGAGTCCAAGGAACTAGTTGAGAAAGAGACCAACAAGAAGGTGAAGACTCTTAGGATCGATAATGGATGTGAGTATGTTTTGAACGAATTTAAGGATTTATGTGCAAAAGAATGCATTAGAGGAGAGCTGACATAACCCTGCAATCCTCAGTAGACTAGGGTAGGTGAGAGAACGAACCGCAACATTGTTGGAGCTGCGAGAGATATTCTACATGACCAAGGCCTACCACCACATTTGTGGACAAAGGAATGTAACAAAACACTATAGTTGCCAAACCAGAGTCCTTGTAAGAATTAGAGTATGATTACACCAGTGGAAGATTTCATGGGGAGAAAACAAAATTTGTCGCATTTCAGGAATTTGGGAGCTTCTTTGTACTGCCATGTTTCCAAATAATCAAGGAAGAAGCTTGAGATGAAAAATAGGTTAGGAGTATCTGTGGTTTGCACAAAAATGCGAGGGAGAATGGGGGAGCTCCTTCAAATTTGCGTAGTCAAAGGAGGTCACCTAAGACATACACTGGCTACATGGCTCTAATTACCAATCTTGTAAATATTGAGTCAGCCATCCTATTTCAAGAAGAATTAAAGAAACATGTTTGGATTGATCCAATGGTGGAGGAATATGAATCTGTAAAGATCAGCAAATAAATCAGTAGTGGGTTTGAGATGGATCGTCAAAGTAAAGGATGCAGTAGACAAAAGCATAGAGAAGTATAAGGCCATATTTGTGGCCAAAGGATTTTCTGAAGTTGAGGGAATTGACTATGAGGAGACCCTTTCTCCTATAGTAATGTACTGATCCATTAAATCAATTCTTCCATTGGATGTAGATGGGGTGGAAGATACACAAGATGGATGTAAAAACAACATTTCTCAATGGAGTTATTGAGGAGCATGTGTACATCAAGAAGCCAAAAGGTTATGAGATATTTGATCATGAGTCTCATGTGTGAAAATTCAAGCAAGCATTGTATAGTGTCAAACAAGCACCTTGTGCTTGGTACACTATGATCGACAATTATCTCACCTGTTTGTGATTCACCAAAAGTGAATAGGATGTAAAGAGATGTCATATCTTGGTAGATGTTAAATTTCTTATTATCGTCTTATATGTTGGTTATTTGATTTTAACTGGTTATGAGTAGTTGATCAGATCTTGTAAGGAGGACCTTGCAAGGGAATTTGAAATGAAGGACATTGGTCTCATGAACTACTTCCTCAGGTTAGAAGTATGGAAAGATGATGGTGAAATGTTTGTGTCTCAAGGAAAGTATGTAAATGAGATGCTACCAAGATTTCGTATGGAGAGTTGGAAACCCATGGAGACACCTCTAGCAACCAACTAGATGAAGGAGGTTACCACTTCAAGTGAAGAAGTGAATACTACCATTTATCGGTAACTAGAGGGTTTAGTAATGTATATTGTGAATGCATGACCATATATGTGCTATTCAGTGAATCAACTAAGCCAATCTATGGTTAGGTTGACCACATTATTTTGGAAGGCGGCTAAGCATGTTTTACGGTACCTCAGAGGCACTAATTTGTATGCACTATGGTACAGACGAACAGAGGGAGTGAAGCTATGTGGCTTCATAGATGCATATTGGGTAGGGATTCCATCCCATCGAAAGGGTACCTCAAGTGGAATTTTTAGTGTTGGGTCCACATAGGTTTCCTTGTACAACTGGAAGAAAATATATATGCTGCTCAACTTGATAAAAGAATAATACATGGTTTCTATTCAAGCAACATGTTAATGATCTAGATGAGAAATATACTTGTGGGACTGTTTGGTCAGATGATGGATCCAACAATGATCTATTTTGATAATCAAAGTTGCATTAAGCTCTTTAAGAATTTGTTATTTCATGATCGATCCAAGTATATAGATTTTTGGAATCATCATTTACAGGATTGTGTGCATAGGTGGATAATACTACTACAATACATTCTGAGAGAGGAATAAGATGTTGACATTTTGACAAAGGATTTGTCAAAAGGAAAGTTTGGGTTCCACGGGTGTAGGATAGGGGTGGTTGATAATCCCTTTCTTGCCCAGAGGGACTATTGAAAAATGTAGCAAGAAAGTCTTAATTTGATTTTTCCTTAGTCAAATTGAGCTAATTCAAATTTCCACATCAACAGACAACTTGGATGCAATTAACTGAGGTGACATGGCTCTTGTAACTCAATTAGCTCAGTAAATTTGATTTAGAGTAGTTTGAGTTTAGTTAAGCATGTGTAATTGCTAATTTGTAGCAGTCAAGGCCAGTTATTTCAAGTTGCTTTCATTTGAACTAGTTCTAACTGTTGGAGGAACTAGTGGAAGGTCAATTGTGCAGTGGGATAGCAGTGTAACTCCGTGATCATCCAATTAACTATTCAATCAACCCAAAATAGCCAGTGCACTTCAAGTTCCCTAGTTGTGGTGGATATTTCAAGGTCATGTAACATCAGTTGTAGACTAGACTTGAGTGTACAACCGTTGCATGTAGTGAGATGATCAACCTTGGGAATTGTACAATAATTTTGGAGGAAATTCCTAAATAATAGGGGCCTAACTTCACCAATAATTTTGCAAGGAAATAGGGGCACAAGAAGCCTCATAAATTGACTATGTTTGGGACAAAGCTTCTCATTAAGTAGAGAGATAGGTTATTCACTTACAGGTTGTGCTCAATATGAGAAAGAAATTGTAATACATCTCTATTCATCAGATTAATGTATTAAAACATAAGGGGCTTTTAGCGATTTCTTTCTCATGGAAAAATATTGTATGCATGTGTGTTATTTATCTTTGCATGTTTGGGTTCATGTTCTAAATTGTGAATTTAATTCCATCAGATTAATATATACATTTATATTCATCAGATTAATGTATTAAAACATAAAGGGCTTTTAGCAATTTCTTTCTCATGGAAAAATATTGTACGCATGTGTGTTATTTATCTTTGCATGTTTGTGATTCATGTTCTAAATTGTGAATTTAATTCCACAGAGCAGTAGAGTAGGATTGTTTCTTGTGATTTAGATTAAAATTTCATGAGCAACTACAATTCTACACCATAATTTATACACGTTGTTGTTTATGTTTCTGAAATGTAAATAGCTACGATTGTGCCTACTAGAAAGGAATTTTCATTGCGTGACATATTTTCACAAATAGGACAAATGATTTACACACCGTTAAATCTATTTAGACAAATAGTTTTCTCACAATCATATTTATCCTTTGGAATGATTTTGAAATATTTAATAGAAACACTGGCATTTGAAATGAGCTTTTACTCATGTTGTTCGACTAATGATATTGGCACAAGTAATGTTATTGCCATTCCTGCCTTATTATATGTTAATTTTGCATGGATTATTTCTTTTGACTTATTTGTTTTGTCCAATAATGTTGATATGTGACGAAGACAATGACATGGAATTTTTTTCCAGTTATATTGTTATTGATATCTTCGATCAACAATGGCATTGACTCCACATTCTTTTGCCTAATTATAAGCATTGAATTTAAATAATATTTTTGTTTTTTTTCAGAAAAAAGAAACAAAGAATATAAAAACAAGGACATGATAAAAAGGATCGGAAAAGGGGAAAAAGTTGATACAATGTTAATTGATTTTGCACAGAAGTACATATTTGCATTTATTTCTTCAATATTTTCCATTGATTTTGTTTTGTGTATTGCAATATTTGTTTCTGTGGTAATGCTCATTGCTATGTCCACACTGTCATCCATGTCTACTGTAACATCATTTGAATTCGATAAATTTTTCCCATTCACAAATATTATAGTGAAACCACTACTTAAAAGAACACTATAATTGAAACCAAGTAACAATTGTCTAATGAAAACAAAATAAGATAAAGAAAATTCATTACTAAAGTACAAAAATACTAGATGGATTTTAGTTTTAGCAAATACAAAAGAATTATAGAAATGTTCAAAGTATTTTTTTCCTTGTAATTGTTGTCCTGAATATGAATCTCTAAGTGTCATATGTTTCTTGAAAATTAAAAAAATAATATTTTAGGTATAGCACCTTAAAAGATATGGCACAAACAAAATGGGAGCACACACAACAAAAAAACAACAACAACCACAACTGTGTTGTGGAATGCAAATATAATCAAACTACAATAAATAATATCGAAACATGCCTCTTAGGAGAGTTATCATTGTCCTTAACGGTATATGTTATGCCTCTATTGATTGTTTCTTCTATAACGATATGTGTTAGATCACATAATTAAAAAAAATAAGAGTTTATAATTCCATTAGCACGAAAGTACTTTAGAAATAAGAAATATATGCTAGTAATTTATTTTGTCCAAACATTTTTTAGTATTATCACATCATATAGTATTTAAAATTTGTACATCATTACCAGATGGTTGTCACTAATTCTACATGTTTTGCAGTTTCATTCTAAATGATAGTCACTTATGGTTTGCAATTTCGAGAAAAATATTGAACAACCTAGACAAGAATTCTATTTTTAATAATCTCTTCTCACTTGTGTTTGTAACATGTATGCAAAAAAGATTCCATGATTAACACCTAGTGAATGCTTCTACAAGTAGCACAATGAAAATTAGTAAGCGGTATTTTGAAATTAGCATATGAATATTAAACATATGTATTAGACACCTAAGATAGTTTGATTGGTAGATAGTAAAAATTGTAATAATAATAAAAAAAAAATGAACACCATGTGTTCCTGGATGAATTTACATAGTCTTTTTTTTTCCCTGTTAAGAAAGCATAACAGTTTAGAATAGCTTCTATAGCCAAATTGTGAAGATTATCAATTATTTTTCAAACCTTTGAACATTAAACTTTTATCTGCAAAAATAAATCATTAGTGATTTTCCTTTGTGATTAACTCAAGCATGTATTTGAAAAATTGACATACATACCTCATCTTCCGCACATTCAAAACTATGAAGTTAGTTTATTGATATCTAGAAGTTGTAGATAAATATCCATATCCAACACCTTGCTCAACTTCTAATCTCGGTTTGTTATGGTTTTCTACAAATTGGATAGAAAACGAAGAATGTGTCGAAGATGGACCCATCAATAGCACTGTGGAGGAAGTGATTTACCCTGTAATTGAAGGGCTTGCTCCACGCAGAGGCCATCGATGAGTTAGTCCCTCGTGCTCGGTGCTTGTTGATTTCCAAGATGTAGGCAACGTTGACCAGGCATGAAAATGTGTAGTTATATGTGACAATTTGTTATTATGACAAGAAAGGATATTATTGGCAATATTTTAAGTGTAAATAATGGTTATGTTCGTATTTTCGAATATGTTTTAGACTAGGCATATGTGCACAAGTGCAGAACAAATCTTTTAATATGTGGATCACCCTACTTAGCACAAAAGGCTTATATTGCTAATAGTTTTGTATTAATAATTCATATTTACTCAATAATATTGCTTATGCTTAGATTATTGATAATATTTTACTTCAAAATAATGCATATTATTGCTATTCAATTGATTATATATTTTAATAATAAAAATGCATATTTAATGCTTATATTATTAATAATATTTTAGTTGTAAATAATGTATATGTTTTTATTTATGAATATGTTTCAAATTAGGAATTTGTGTGGAAGTGCGGAAGAAGTCCATTGTACGGAAAGAATAAAAAATAAAAAATAAAAAAATTTCAGTGTGTGGTTTTCCATACTTGGCACTATAGGATTTTATTACTAATAATTTAGTATTAAAAAATTCCTATTTGTTGTTCACAATAGCAGCAAAGAAAACGCTATACCTATATAATATTGTTGCTAATAGTTTAGTAAAGGATTTTATTGCTAAAATTTTTGTATTAAACAATGCGTAATTGTTGTTCAAAGTAATTAATTAATGATAATATGATTAATTAATCTTGGGTTAGACATTGTGCGGAGTTCATACTTTGTGCGGAGGTTTCATTGTTTCTGAAGTTGGTAATTTCATTTACTCCTTTGTGCAACACTTTCCACACATCGAAATCTTCACATAAGAAAAGCTCCGCAAAAGTTATTGATGTCGTTTGGTTTTTTTTATTGGGTGTAGGGATTTTATTGTGCAGAAGTGTAGACAACACACTTTGCCTGCAAAAAAGCTCCATTGTGGACATACATACATACATCACTATTTTCAATATGATTAAGGTCGCTTTTGTTACTGCTTCTTCCAAGGAAAAAAGGGGTAAAGAAGCAACATATCCCATTCTCTAGCACATACCCCATTTTACATATTTTTTATCGTTCATAGAAAACACATATGCCTCCAAAATAACCCAATTATCTACTCAGCACAAAACACTCCCACAGATTAATGTCCATCTGTCCATGCTTGTTTCAAGCAACGAAGACCGCACAACTTCTTTTGTACACGTTATATCTGGATACATAACTCTATTGTGCGAATAGGTCTGAATTTCAGTCACATTTTTGCTTGATCTATTTCGTCCAATAAAGGATTTTATTGCTAATATTTTAGTAAGTAATTGACCTATAGGATATTATTTATGATATTCGTATTTCCAAATATTCATCCACATTGCTTATTTTTCATTGCTTGCTCCGCACAATGACAATTGCATATCTTCTTCCATACGTGATATATTTGAAAACATAACTCTATTTTGTGAAGAGGTTTGCATTTCTTTCATTAATACCTAACTACTCTCCCACACATACTATGTACTCTATAGAGTAAAATCTCCACCAAATTAGATAAAATAATATTCTCAGTTCTCCCACATATATCCGGTTCTCTGTAAAAATTCATATGATATACGATATACAATCTGGAAATTTATAATATTATTTCCGCATGTGTTATCTGTATAGGTTGTGCAAATGCAAAACCACCTTCTAGCAGTTACTTCCATACTCAATCTCCTCGTTGATAGCTTCTTGACTGCTTCTTGTTTGCATAGAACTTCTTCATTTTTCCAATTGAGACTTCTTGTCATCTCCGACAATTAATAGTTGACATGAATCAATTGTACAACTTCCATATATTTTTGTTTTCTTTCACTAGAAGAAGAAGATAAAGAAGTTCGAATATGCAAACAAAAGATCATGCAACTTTTCCACTTCTTTGATTACGGCTTGTTTTAATTTTAATGCTTTCTTCTTCAACAATTTCTCTAAGAGTCATTGCACCTTCTTCATTATTGCTTGTAGAACTGCAACTCTTTTCTCTATCACTTTCAACTTTTTTAAACAATCTCTCACATTTTATCGTACATAGATGTCCAATCAATATACCTACTAGTGGTCTATGATTGGACTAAAGTGAGTGAACACTTGTAGGAATGGCCAATGAGTGAATGCTTTACTTACACTAGATCCAGGGAGCCGTAGGGATTGGTTGAAGACACTGATATCTTTTGGGAGGGAGGGAGCGTACTAGCATAGATCAACTAATGAGGAGGATGGGAGAACCGAGAGACAAGCCCAACTAAAAAAACAATGTCAGGTTGGGTGCGAGTCAAATAATGTATACTCCCAACTAATTAATGATACAACGAAGGATTCACATGCGGTGTGGGGCAACTGAAAGTGTAACACCCACCTGAAAAGGAGCTGGCGCAGATTTTCAATTAGCCATTCCAAAGCTTTGATGTAGATAAAGGACATATTTCTGCTGGTACATGGAGATCTCTATGAATATTGATGAAATTGCAGACCAAGATCTATCAAATCAAACTTGGCCACCAATGTCTACTTAACACTCTAAATCATAGATGAGGAACTGTCTCTGAGAATAAAATCATCCACATACAAAACTAAAATTAAAATATATGTTCCTTGTCTCTGAGGGTAAACAATGGGATCTGATTGGAGTGATTGAACCCTGAAGAGAGAAATAAAAATGATCCATATTTTTATACCAAGCCTTGGGAGCTTGTTTGAGACCATATAGAGATTGTTGAAGCACGCACACTAGTGAAGGATCCTGTAGAAAACTAGGAGGTTGCTCCATGTATATTTCCTCATGTAAATCCCCATGACGAAGATAACTCTTTACATCCATCTGCTAGATTAACCAACCTTTGGAGGTAGTAGGTGAAAGCACAAGAAGTATGGAATTCCTCTTGGCAACAGGAGAAAATGTCTCAGAGTAAGAAATTCCTTCAACTTGTGAAAATCCCTTGGCCACAAGTCGTGCCTTATAATTGTCAATTCATTTAGCTATAAGACTAATAGAATAGATTCTTGATCAACAAGGGAAGGTGTGGAATGGAATTTGATGCATGGGGATATACTCCGTTTTGAATTTCCAAACCTTCCAGGCAGTGCACGACTCGAAAACGGAAGAAAGGTTCTTGAGATTATCATTCTTGTTCCTGGAGGGGCTCCAACTCTACTTAATGAAAGAAATAACTAGCTATGCTTGAATTTGTAGCAGTAACCCATTTCCAAACCTTGTGATCTACATTATTCAGTCAGAGTGCCTGCTAAGGTCCTTTTTATGGAAATGATCAACTAAAGGCATCAATCTCTCTCTTTTTCATTCGAGACCTCATCTTACTTATAAATAGGTGCTCCTAACCACATAACCTATTGGATCCATAATAAAAACCCTATTCGATTCAATTCAATAAAGAAGAAAGGGAAGGGTTGGACCTATAAGATTATTAGAAGGCCACACCCAACTACAAGGAAAGGATTGATTTCTTTAAGGATAACTTACCTAAATAATAGTGCTCAAGTGTCTAAAGAACATAGCGATAGGAGCTTGAATTGATCAACACCGGAATTGACTGATGTTTGGGGTTCACATGTTCTTCATATGGAAGAGAGGCAACTTTCTCTTGACTTCACGGGCAGGAATATGAGTGATAGTGAAAGGAGGCATAATTATGAATCAATTAATAACATGCTCTTCATTTACTGATCTTGTGGATCTGACCCTCTCACATATAACATAGTGTCTTCTTCCATCCCCTTTAAGCTAGTGTGTGTTGGATCATCCAAATTAGGTGAAAGTGGCTCTCCTTCATCAAGAAAGGAGGGCTCAAATAGCTTCATGTTCTACACATTGGCCATAGTATATCCACAAACTCATAAATCAAGCTTGAAGGCATCCATACCACAATGGTTTGAAATGTTGAATGGCCCATACCTTATTAGCTTTAGCTTCGTACCATAACCTTTCATTTTTTCTTTGGAAAGCCACAACAACGCCATCTCTCCTTCCCCTCCCTACACAGCGTACAAATAGGGGGCACTAGGCATCCTAAAAATCTTCATAGGTGAAAGTACAACCCATTTGGGAGAGGTTATCTAATTCGTAAGACAATATAGGTATAAAGATGATTTGCTATAGGTTATTCTCTATTTCCCCCTTTTTCATTCATGGGCAAGTGGGCACGCCCCATAGGGAACCCCTAGAGAGCACCTTATTATAGGCATGTGGGGACAACACCTATGGTGTCAGCTATGCTTCTTTGTCGATAGGTGGGGAAGGCGACGTTATACCATTAATGAGATATCGAGGGAGATAGGTGTGGGGAGGTAGAGAAAGAGGTAATAAGGCTGGCATTCCATGCATGATCTCTATGACCGGATTTCCTCCAACTCTAGAAAGAGAAAGAGATTAGCCCATATCGGGCATATCCATTGGATTTTTTTATTTGCAAAGAGCCTATGAACCATCACCTCTGGATTTACCTTTATCTTAGTTACCTCTTCAACTTAGATGTGTGTTCAGAAAAATATTATTACTAACGATATTATCTAATCATATATTTATTTAAATTCCTTCCATAGGTGCGTGGCTAAAATTAGAGGGTGATGCCCTAACTTGGTGGGAAAACCACACAAACACCTTAAGGTTGGAGGGAGATCATTTCTCACTAAGTGGGAGACCTAAAAGCCCTCATAAGGTCACACTTTTAACTTATTGGGTATTATAGAGGATGAGTGGATTCGTTGGCACTACTTCAAGCAGAACTCAGGGGACAACATACAAGTGTACACCCTAGGGTTTAGAAACATGGCCATAATGTTCATTATCTTCAGAAAGTACCCAGATGTACTCCTAAATTATTTGGGGTTCTACACAGTCATTTGGAAAATCAAGTGATGTTAGTTAAGCCGACCTCAACAAATGAGGCCTGTGTACAAGCACACTAACTAGAGAACGTAGGCCTGAAGACAGGGGAATCAAGTGGATCAAAGTAGAAGGCGCAACATGACACTTCTAAGAAGGGGAAGAAGAAATGGAAAGGGGGAAAAGATAAAAAGACATCATCCATAACAAGCTAATGCAAAGATCCTAACAACCACTACAACATTTATGGCCATATAGAGGAGAAGTGTTGGAAGTTGCATATTTAGCTTAACCTGAAGAAAAAAAAGATAATAATAAGAAGAATCATATTACCAGTGATTTGAGTAACCAGGTTGAAAGAAACTTGGATGTGGATGAGAATATTGCTTGTATGTAAGTGTAGAAGGAGGTGAATCTAAATAATCTTTAGCAACAAGAAGAGAAAGAAATGAATAAACTCTTCCACATAAAGATACAGGACCAAGAAGACAATGATTGATACGTTGTTTGATTTATGATCACAAGAGAATCTCACTACAATAGAGCTAGTTGAAATTTTGGGATAGGAAGTTCATAATAATCTAAGCCTATATCCATTGGGATGGGTAAATAAGGATGTTGAGTTGAAGGTAGCAAAACAATGCAAAGTTATATTTTCCACCAATGCTGATTTTATTGATGAAGTAGAACTAAATAGAGTTCCCCTTGATGTATGTGGAGTTGTGTTTAGAAATCCATACATGTACATGTCAGATGAAATATTCATGCAGAGAACTAACTAGCACTGACTCGTCAAGGATGGGAAATTTTTCATCTTCAACATGCACAAAGCCAAGTCTAAATTTTGTTTATAAGTGGCAACCACGCCAAGAAATTGATTAGTTCCAGCAAGAAGTATGTTTTACTACTTTTAAGAGAAAATCAGTTTGTAGAAGATTCTATAAGGGGAAATGCATCCTTGGAGGGGTGTGCTAAGAAATATAAAAAATGACTAAAAGATTTTTTATAGGCATATAGGGATGTTTTTTGGGAGCATAAAGGTTTACCACCCAAGAGGGAAGTGGAGCATGAGATCTAACTATTGCCATAATTTCCATTACCAAACATTAGGCTATACAAGCAGTTTGTTATAGAAGCAAGCGAGGTGAAGAAACAATTGCAATAACTACTGGAATAACGTGTCATTTGATCGATTACATCACCATGTGGGTCACCCATCATCATTGTGGCGAAGAAGGATGGGACTTGGTGGATGTGTATTTATTATAAGACGATGAAAAGAATCACACTCAAGAACATGTACCCCCTACCTAAGATAAATGATTTTCTAGATCAATTTCATCAAGTGAAAAATTTCACCAAGGTATAATTAACGCCTAGATATCACCAAGTTTGAGTTAAAGAAGAAGATACCCAGAAAAATACTTTCAAAACCAAGCAAGGTTTGTATGAGTGGTTAGTAATTCGGTTTGGCCTATGGAATGCACCAACTACATTTATGAGGTTAATTAATGATATACTATACCCTTTTATAGATTCATTTGTTATTTTTTATTTGGATGATATACTGGTATACAATGCTACCTGGGGGGAGCACATCATACATTTGACGCACGTTTCAAAGACATGAAAGAAGGACCAACTATTAGCAAATATTAAGAAATGTGAGTTTGCATACAAGTATTTGGTGTATCTAGGGTATGTGATAGGTGGAGGAGAGCTAAAGATGGATCTTTCCAAGATGGAGGCCATCATAAAATGGTTGGTGCCTACTAATGTTTTTGAGGTTAGGAGTTTCATTGGGGTAACACAGTTCTCACGAAATTCATAGCCTCATTTTTAGTAGTAGAAACACCACTGCACATAATAACAACAAATAGCAAGAGTTTCCTGTAGGGAAACCATCAATAGAGGGCCTTTAAGGAGCTAAAAAAGAAGATTAGTCAATCACCAATTATGGCATTACCAAACTTGCAACAACCCTTCAAAGTGGCAACAGATGCTAGTGGGTATGATATGGGAGTGATTTTAATGCAGGGAGGAAGGAATGTATGCTATCATTCTAAAGTATTTTATGGGGTAGTTAAGATGGAAAGGAGATTTATGCCCCATTGCAAATTGTGAAGAAGTGGAAGCACTATCTGATGGGAAAGGAGACAATAATCCACATAGATTACCAACCACTACAATACTTGTAGGCCTAGAGTAATCTATAGTAGACCAAACATCACAAGTGTATGGGGTTTCTATAGCAGTTTCATTTAGTGATCAAGTACAAGAAGTGCAACACAAAAAAAAATCCCAACTTGCTTTCAAGGCCACCCAAATCAAATATAACAACTTTGTGAACTTTGGTGCACATGGATCCATTCACCCAAGATGCATATACATAGGGATATTCGAAGGATCAGGACTTCAAGGAGATGTTTCAACAGTTGCAGAAAAATATTCATGTGCATGATGGTGACAACATCAATGACAACCATCTCTATCACAAGTTATTCTATAGGATGAATAAATTATGTGTTCCTAAAAGAGAGCATTTGTAGCTCATCAAAGAGGATCATGCCTCCAAGGTTGCAGGTAAATTTTTTGTAGGGAAGATAGTGGCCAAGTTGCATAGGCATTTGTATTAGCCCAAGATGCAAGAACAGGTAGCTAGGTTCATAAGAGGATGCATGGTTTTTTGTACCAGAAAGCCTAGTAATAGGAAACAGGGTCCATATAATCCGTTACCTATACCCACTCAACCTTTGGAAAGCATTTCCATGGACCTTATGGGAGGTTTACCAACAAACGATAAGGGACGTGACTACATGTTCGTGGTAGTTGACAATCTCAACAAGATCTGTGTTTTTATGCCATGTAAGAAGACCATCAATGGGAAATAACTAACAAAAATGTTCTTTGGAAAGGCTTGGGTGCACTTTGGGATACCAAGGAGCATCATTTTAGACAGAAACACGAGATTTATCAGTGCATTTTGGACTAGACTGTGGGATAAGATGGACACAAGTTTGAAGAGGTATACAAGGTTCCATCCTTAAAGATATGAGAAAATGGAAGCAGTCAACAAGGCTTTAGTGCATCTTCTGAGCGGTTATAATCAGAAGCATTTGAAGACTTAGGATAAAAATCTAGTATATATACAATAATCCCATAACATGTAGTAGTCCACACTTCTACTGGTTAGTCCCCATTTGAAACTTGTTTTGGATTTTTTTTGCCTTCACCTTTAGATATTGCATATGGGAAGTAAGGAGCATTGAGGGAGGATCTTATGGGGGATGCCTTCACGGCTTAAATTTTTTTTTTTAGAAGATCATGCAATTCCATACATAGGTAGAAGGAAAGTTGTAGAAGTCACGATAAAAATACAAGGTCATGAATGATCAACATAGAACAAAGAATTAATTCAAGGTGGGAGACAGAGTATGGTTACAGTTGAACAAGGATAGGCTACATGGTCCTAGTAAGAAAATTAAGGTTCTACGATACGGTCGCTTTGAGATACTAAAAAAATGTGGGAGATAATGCCTCAAAACTTAGTCTACCCCATACATGTAGATTTATTCACTTGTGAATGTGAAGAAATTGAAGCTCTGTGAGCCTTCATGTTGAATAAGGAAGAGGAAAATGTCCTACCTTCTGTGGGGGATTTGGCATCAAATGCTCAAGCGGAGTTGACAAAATATACAATTTTGTAGAAGAGGTTGAGAACAACAAGACATGGGAAAGATGAAATTTGGCAGATTGGGTTGAGAGGATAACTTCTTGGAAAAGATACATCGTAGACATGAGAGAAGGTGGAGGAAAATTTTTCTCACCTCATTCAATAAAAGCTTTTGGGGACCTAAAGCCTTCCAAAATGAGGAGGTATGATCTGATTGGATCATATATTTTTCTTCATCCACCTTGATGCTTTTAGAGTGGAAAATGTGAAGGAATCAACTCACCAGACCATTTTTACCTACGAGACCCAGTTCAAAAAATTGGGGTCTAAAACCTTTTGAGAACATTTTGAGCCATCAAACGACATTTTTTGAGGAAAAAATTTGTCTCTTATTAATTTGGTAGCTCAAGGACAAATTCCCTCCTTTGGAAAATCTTCGTCATCAAGAAAGACCCCTCCTAGTCATTGGAAGAATTTAATTTGGTTAAGGAAATGTTGGTCACTTTAATTGCTTATTAATTCAAACAACTAAGTGCTACATAAATTGTCAACCCAGAGAAGTCTGTTTATTTCAAAGGCAACTACGCACTGTATGTGCTCAATCTCAAAACCAATAAAAGTTGTAGTAATAGATAAACTAATCACACCTTGCTTGAAGAAAATTGAAGCTCCACTCCGAGTTACAGCAAAAACAATCTATTGCAGACAATTACCAAAGAATGCTTAATTTCATTAAAGGAGTAATCTAATGAAAAAGGAATCAATCTGTAAAGGAAATCACTAACTATGTTGTAACAGAGAACAGGACCCTATTCCCAAGGCAGGAATCTTCAGCACCTGTTTTTTATTACCATGCTTGCTGACTCACTCTGTAAACTCAATTTCCCATAAAACTCTCACGAATTAACTGTAGATGAACTAGATAATGCAGCAATCAATTAGAAAAATAGAGTTTAGTAATAATACATAAACAACATCTAGTAAACAGAACTTTTAACATGGTATGGATAAGAAACACACTTAACACACTGCAGAAATATAATGGGTGAATCTTGTGATGAAGTTGGGCCCTGTCCTTCTCACAAGATTCCCCAGGAACGAGAACTAGAAAGAAATGTTCAGAACAATATTTTATTCATCCATCAATATTTCATATTACAAAAGGATTCCAGTTCTTTTCCTTCAGCTAGACCTTCCCCGTAGTCTATTCGTCCCCTCTAATGTAGATGTCTCCTCTTTTTAAAGAGGAGACATCATTACAATTGATTTCATTATAAGTCCTATGTTTAACCCAATATACCAAAATAGGAAAATTAGTTCCCCTATTAACAAAACGATGTTACAATGGTTGTGGTAATGCTGACTTTGGAATGTGGTCGTTACAGCCAATGTAGCAGCTTCCTTCTATGATCTTCTTATGTTGCTATCGAGTCTAGAATGCAAATTGTGGCTGCTTCAACAACGAGATTTGCTCCTTGTTCTAACTATTACATCAACATAACCTGTAATAATAGCCCTGCAATTTTCCAGGTTGTTTCAGCAACGTAGACTGCAATGGTAACTGTTTCAGCAACTATCCATTTTTAATCAACAAATTATGAAGATAATGTAATTATATATAAAATAAATTAAACGTATAGTAATGAGAAGAATTATTGTATACCTTTGGGAAAAGTGGGTTAAAGCAATAACAAGGACTTTAAATATAGCTTGAAAAAGGATGACATAATCACAAAATATATGGTCAAAGAGGGACAATGTGAGGTTCTAACATCCCCCCCAACTGAAAGGGTTGCATGTCCTCATGTAACTTTTACTCTGAATCTGAGTCCGAGTACTGGGACTTGCAGTGCAAATTACTTAGACAGTAAGTATAGAAGGTGCTATCAGCCAAGTCTCTGAAACCATGAACATTCTGTAATCTCTGCCACGCTGATAGCTCCTCCTTTCTGGACAACCTGAAGTAAGCCTTATATTCTTGTGCTGGCAGCCATAGAATAGGGAAATGAAAATGATATCCCAACCATTTTTTGGCACGCTGTTGAATACATTTGACATAGTTAGGAGTTGTGAAATTGTTGTTTCAAGATTAAGAGGGTTAAAGGGATAATATTCCTTCCTCTCCTTAGGGCACTGTTCCCAAAATAGGTTGTTTGCTTGTAAGGCAAGAGCTCCCTTGGCTTTGACATAATGTTGGTAGTCTTTTAAGACTACTGCCTATAACTGTCTGATATGCTCGGTCATTCCTGGTTCCTTCAAAAACTGACGATATTCAGCAATGAAAATGGCAGCATTCGTTGGCTCGGATTGAATCCACAGAAGGAGATTATCTTCATTGTGTCTTGCTGAAAGGAAGGCATTTTTCCACATGAGCTGATTGGCAAGGAAAGAAACAAAGGCTCTAATCTGAATGTCACCAACCGGAGGGTTCAGATTGAGCTTCCTATCCTCAGGCATGGCTTCATTATGGAGGTATAGTTCACAGAGTAAATTTTGTTCACTAGTTGATGCCTCTGTGAAAGTTTCGACGAACTGTTGAGGTGTAGATACCTCATGAGGTCCCCCATCTCTAATCACCTTTACTTGGAAGAACACTAAGCGTTCTGCAAGAAACAGAGAGTAATTAGAAGATGGTTTCCTGGTGGCCAGTAATCTTTGAACCAAATTAAACATGAGGAGCAGTCTAGTTTTTAACTGTTTATTTTCCTTGTTCTGTGCACGAGACTATTCCAAAACTTCCCAATTTGCATATATATGATTTTTCCATGATAATTTGTGTTCCTGCAAGATCCTCTCTTGCGACATAACATGTTCCTTCTTCCATATATCCATTTGTGCTTGAGTGCTGCTGGTCTGAGTGAAGACAGTCTTTGTAGGTCGAGGTTCAGTTTGAGTAAACGCAGTCTTTGTAGGCCGGGGTTCAGTCTGAGTGAACAGAGTTTTTGTAGGCCGGAGTATAGGACTTTCAGTTTTAATAATCAGAGTAGGCCAAGGTATTTGTGCTTTAACCTCTTTTTCAAAAATCTTTGAAGGCCCTGCTGGTTCTTGTGTAACAACAGGGCGTTCTTCCTTAATTGCAACAGAAGTAGATGAAGGAGTGGCTCCAGGCAATGGAACTTCAATTATCTTATAACCGGCTTTATGATAAATATTACCACATTAGCTGCACTTATATTCATTATACCGATCTTTCTCTGCACTCCTCTCAACTGCGGATGCTGCATGAGCTAAAGTATAAAAATTAAGCTCTCTGTCATAGGCTTCCCTTGCTATTATTAATTCCTGCTTATAAGCCTCGAGCTCTGATTTTAGAAACTCGTTTTCCTGTAGAAGGGAAGCCAAGGTGACTGGGCTTTGTTTAGTAGTCGCAGTCTCAGTAGCTGATTCTAGTGGATGAAAGGCTTGTTGTTCCGTAGTAGCTTCATTATTTGCAACCTCAGTAGGTGGTTCTTGTGTGACAACTGTTGAATCATCAGGTGGTTCTGAAATAGCTATATCATCCTGAGCATCCAAATTTTGCATATCAGCAGATGGTTTTTGTGTGGCAGCTGCTGATTGAGTAGCTGGTTCTTGTGTAACAGCTACAGTTTGTGCAATATCCTGGTTATCTATGTTTTGTTCATCAGCAGGTGGTTCTTGTGTAACAACTGCTAAATCAGTAGCTGGTTCTTGTGGGGCAGCTACATCTTGGTCATCTATTTTATATTCATCAGTAGGTGGTTCTTGTGTAGCAACTGCTGAGTCAGTAACTGGTTCTTGTGGGGTAGCTACGTCTTGGTCATTTGTTTTATGTTCATCAGTAGGTGGTTCTTCTGTAGCAACTGCTGAGTCAGTAGCTGGTTCTTGTGGGGCAGCTACATGCTGTACATCATCTTGGGTATCTAAATTTGATGGATCAGCAGCTGGTTCTTGTCTGACAGCTGTTGAATCAATAGCCGGTTCTTGTGTGGCAGCTACATTTTTTTAAAGGAATGATGTCACAAAATCCTGAACATCTTGTATTTCAGTACCCGAGGGTGAGACAAGTAAAGATTCAGGGCCTTGGGACTGTGGTGGGCTATGGGGTTTTAGGCTAATAGGTGGGGAATTTAGGATGGTGGTAACAATTGCTGCTTTAGAATACATCCTCATTTGTCTTCGAGGTAAAAAGGCAGGAAGAGTAGTGGTTTTTCTTTTATGAGTAGTTTTCTTTAGAGGAGGAGGGTCATCAGGAATGGTAGCTTCTTTGGTTGAGGCCCTTGTTTGTCTTTTTGGTAGTGGAGTAGCCTTTTCTTGCCTTTTTCTTTTTAGCTTAGCAATGGGAAGGTTATCATCAGAATCATCACTAGGGATATGGACAATGGGACTAGATGATTCTGCTAAATTATGGGATGGAATTGATGTGGTGGGAGGGTCAATTGGGTTAACTGATGCAGGTGGTGGAATCTCTAGGGGTTAGAAATGCTCCCTGGTTGCTGTTCGGAAGGATTTTCAACTTGCTGACGGATTCCAGGAGTTTGTTGAGGAATTTCAGGAGCAGGCTAAGAAACTTCAGGAGTTTCAACGGCTTCTTGGGGAATTTCAGCGGCTTCTTGGGGAATTTCAGCTGTTGTTTGAGGAATTTCAGCGGCTTCTTGGGGTTCTAGGGGTGGGTTGTTAAGCGGAGGAGGATTCTGCTCAGAAAAACCTCTCTGAAGCAATAATTGAACAAGACGATGATGGGTGAGGGAAAGGAGTGGATATTTGGCATTCATACAGTAATGTGACATATTCTTTAGACACCCAAGTAGATAATACGGCATATTTAACAGTCGACCATGTCTCAAATGATTTAACAAGACAAAATCATTCTGATAGACTACCTCGTAGCGACCTTCAAAGGTGAGATAGTGCTTGACAAATTCAACAACCGTCGACCATGGAAGTGGTAATGAATGAAGTGCGACACCCTTGCCTTTAGGCTCAACCTGCTCTCCTAGTAGAAGAAAGTCCTATTGTGCATTCAAAATGATGTGTTTACGACTAAACCATCGAATGCCATCAGCCAGTAAAACTAAAACCCGCGCTATATCATCCTCTGAGACTGGAATTCCAATTCCTTGAATAGTAGAGTAGCATTCCTGTAGATTATGTCTAAATTCAAGGACTTGCTAAGGATCGAATCCCTGAAGCCTTCGAAAATAATATACCCAACCGGCCTGCTGAAAAATATGATATACCTCTGGGTGTAATTCTAATAAGACTGTCGAGTCGGGCGCATTTTGAATAGCAAGTCCTCCCATAGTTACCAGCTTCAGTAAAATGCACAATGACAAACCAAGTTACCGCACCCGAGAGAGAATAAATTTTGCAAATGAGATCATTGAATAATAGGGTAGAGACGAGGTGATGAGACATAATCGTGGGTAAAAAAAATGACAGTGATTGGCGTGTTGTGAAATGATGGCGTGATGATTTTGATATTCCCCCCAAATATAACTGGAATAATGAGTTTTAAATGTATGGAGATCGTGGTAATAATATGATAATATTCTCATTTGACTATAGTTTAATAATATTTACACATACAAATACATACCTCATGTTCACCTTTGATTGATATCTGGCAAATATAGTATACGTTGCTAATAGATCATCAATGGTCATGGAAAAGTGGTTTTAAAATATGAGGGTAATTATATGAAAGGCCTGTATAATGGTAGGAGAAGGCAGTGAAAGAACAAAGTTATAAGAATGATGTAATAGACGTTTCTCACAATGAAAAGTAATATATATTCATTCTTTGAGAAGAATTGGTGTTTCAGCCATGGGGGAAAATGGGTGAAAGTTGGTATTTCAGCCACGGGGAAGATGGGAAAGGTTGGTGTTTCAGCAATGGAAAAATGGGAGAGGTTGGTGTTTTAGAAATCGGAAAATGGATGGAAATTGGTGTTTCAGCGATGGGGAAATAGATATAAATTGGTGTTTCAGCAACGGGGATAGTAAAGAAAAATGTTATTGTAAATGGGAAAATAGGGAAGATGTTGCTGAAAAATTCTTATGATAAAAATGGAAAAGATGTTGCTGAAAGATAATAGAGGACATAGAAATGGAAAATGATCGAAATGGGGGAATAAATTTTGAACTGGAGTGAGATAACACTGCTTCACAAAATGAAGCTTAGTTCTGCTTGCAGTAAGACTGTTCTTTTTGACCAGCCTTCCTTTATCTAAGATCTGCAAAATGATCAATTGTAACATGCCAACCCTTGATAGGGATTATTAGTTAAGAAATTTAATCTAATACTAAAAAGAATATAGTGCAGAAATTAAATGCAATGAGGGGCAGCAGGCTCCCCCAAAAATATATAATGTGAGTCTGCCATGCAAGTGGCCTTAAAATCCTCTTTCGAAATGGGTTGTTGGTAGAGACGAAGCCGGTACCCATTTACTAATAATGGTGTTTTAGAATCATCAATTGTTAGGAGCCTTATTGTTCCATTGGGAAAAATAGTATCTATTTTGTAAGGACCCAACCATCTTGTTCGTAATTTCCCTTGAAAATTTTCAAACCGAGAGTCATACAATAAAGCCCAATTACCTTTTTGGAACTGCTTATGCTTAATAGTTTTATCATGCCACCTAGTTCTTTGTTGTTGAATCATAGTTGTTTGGCGGATGGAATATATCCTCTTTTCATCCAACTCCTGAAGCTGCTGCAACCTGGCTGTCTATACATCAGTCAAATCAAGGTTAACATCTAAAGTAGTTCTTAAGGTTTTAACCTCAAATTCCACAAGAAAAACAACACTTTTACCATAAACCAATTCATAGGGAGAAAAGCATGTAGTGTTCCTCCAGGTAGTTCTGTAAGCCCATAATGCTTCAGGCAGCCTTTGAGACCAATCCTTCCTATTCTCCTTCACTGTTTTTGTTAAAATTGCTTATATGACTTTGTTTGTACTTTCCACCTGACCATTGGCTTGGGGGTGGTAAGGTGTAGTCATTTTATGATGAATATGATACTTTTGAAGCGTGGCTTTAAAACCATGACAATTGAAAGGAGGTCCTCCATCTGTAAGTAGTTCTCTAGGCACTCCAAATCTAACAAAGATTTCTTCAAATAGAAAGGTTAAAACAGATTCTTCATTAGCTCTAATAAGTGCCTTAGCTTCCACCCATTTAGTCATATAATCTGTACAAACCAATATGTAAACTCTTTGACTGGATGGAGGATTAATGGGTCCTATAAAGTCTAGAGCCCATCTTTCAAAGGGTTCAAGTATTACCTGGGGATTCAATGGCATTTCATCTCTATGATTAGGTTGACCCATTCTCTGACAGCTATCACAGGCCCTAACATATTTCTTTGCATCCTTGAAAAGTGAGGGCCAATAATAACCCATTCTGAGAATTTTATGTGTTGTTCTCTTATCAGCAAAATGCCCTCCACAAGGGCTATCATGACAAGCCTTCAGTATATCATAAACCTCATCTTCTCTAATGCATCTTCGAATTTCATGATCAAGTCCTATATGAAAAAGACACCCACTTATCCAGCTATACCGAGCACTTTGCTAAATGATCTTTCTTTTCTCCCAATGTGATAGGTGTGATGGTAGCTTCCCTGCAACCAGATAATTGGCAATATATGCATACCAAGGTGAGTGAGCAGATACTGCAAATAAATACTCATCAGGAAAGGAATCATCTACTGGAGCATTATCATCAATTTTTATCTGAGAAAGGAAATCAACAACTACATTTTCTTTACCTCGTCGATCTACAATTGTAATATCAAATTCTTGTAATAATAATAACCACCTGGTAACTTGAACATTTGTGACAGATTTGTTCATTAAATACTTAATTGCCGAGTGATCAGTATGAACAAAAGTAGGGTAACTAGTAATGTAATGTCAAAATTTATTAATAGCATAAATGACTGCTAAAAATTCCTTTTCGGTAACTGTGTAATTAAGCTCAGCAGGGGTCATATTCTTACTAATGAAATAGATAGCATAAGGAAGATGATTTTCTTCTTGCCCCAAGATAGCTCCAATTGCAGTGCCTGAAGCATCAGAGGATATACGAAAGGGAAGTGCCCAATCAGGTCCCCTTAGAATAGGAGCTGTAGACAACTGATGCTTAAGTTCATCAAATGCTTTATGGCAAAGATCAGTCCACTTAAATTCAACATTTTTCATACGTAACACAAACAAAGGGGAAGCTATTTTAGAAAAAAATTTGATAAATATTCTGTGATATCCAGCATGTCCTAAAAAACTTCTTACATCAGTTTGTGTTTTAGGGATAGGAAAGGTCTGAATTACCTGTACTTTGGATGGATCTACCTGAATCCCTAGGAATGAAATGAAGTGTCCAAGTACAATTCCTTTGTTCATCATTATATGACATTTTTCAGTACTCAAGGAAAGGTGAGCTTGTATACAACGTTTAAGTACTTTCTCAAGGTTTTGTAATGCATCTTCAAAAGTCACACCATAAGGAGTAAAGTCATCCATAAATATCTCCATAGAGTCATTAAGCATATCAGAAAAGATTCCTATCACTGCTCTTTGAAATGTTGCTGGAGCATTACATAGTTCAAATGGGAGAACACTATAAGCAAAAGTTCCCCAAGGACTAGTTAAAGTGGTCTTGTCTTGGTCTTGGGGTGAAATTTTGATTTGGTTATATTTGCTAAAACCATCTAAAAAGGAAAAGAATCTCTTTCCTGACAAACTGTCTAGCACCTGATCAATAAATGGCAAGGGGAAATGATCTTTTTGAGTGGCTTTGTTTAAGGCTCTATAATCTACACACACTCTCCATTTCCTGTTTTTCTTAGGTACTATCACCAATGGAGAAACCCATTCACTGTCAAATATGGGGTATATAAACTCTGCATTAAGCAATTTTTGAAGTTCTTCTTTAACAATTTCCCTTAAATTGGGATTCATTCGCCGCTGGGGTTGATAGACTGGTCGGCATCCTTCCTTAATATAGATACGATGAGTACATAATTCAGGGGAGATCCCCTTCATATCTGTGGAGTCCCATGCAAATGCTTCCTTATTTTGACGAAGTAACTTCATTAGCTGTTGTGTTTCAGCATCTGACAAGTTATGGTTTATGTTCAATGTTTTGCCAGGTTCGATCTCTACTATTATGCTTTTAGAGGAGATAGCAGTTGATGTTTGAGGTATATTTTCAAATTTAAGCTTTTCTTGGGTTTCAGGTGCCAAAATTGCAGTCAACTGATTATATGTTTGAGAAGTGACCGAGGAGGGTTCAAAAATAAAATTACTAATTACTTCATCCTCCATGGTATCTTTAAGAGTTAAGGCTTGTCCGATAGTCAAAATGGGTTGAGTAGCATTATCATCATAATCCAACCATACAAAATCATCATTGTTAATCATAGGTGTGGCATGAGGGTAAAGAGTAAGCTACTTAGTTTCACATCCATTAGAAATTGTCATTGAACCTGATCTACAGCTGATAAAGGCATATGCTATAGCCAGCCACAGTCTCCCCAAAATCAGAGGATGTCCCCCCAACTTTGTTTTAGTCTGTAATACAACAAAGTTAGATGGGTAGTTCCAAGATTCAACTAAAATGATCAGGTCTTCAATAACTCCTTCTGATTTGATTGTGGAATGGTCAGCTAACTCTAGGATAGTTGGTGTCTCCCTGATTACATTCTTCAGCTGTAACAGTTATGCGGTTTCAAGGGTCATAATATTTATAGCAGCACCTAAATCTACCAGAACTCGTGAAACAATAGTTTTTCCAATCTATACTGTGAACGTAGGATGGCCGGGATCACCATATTTAATAGGGGGAGTTTTTCCCAACATTAAAGCAACTAGATCACCCATCACATGAACTGTAAGGGGATCTTTAGCTTTCCTACCAGGTTTCTTGATGTAAATATCTCTGACAGTTCTGGCATAAATTGGTACATCTCTGAGTGCCTGTAAAAGTGGAATTTTAACATAAATATTTTGCAATTCCCCTAGAAGATTAAAAGCAGGCGGCTCAGGTGTCTTAGTGAGAGCTAGACACTCAGGGAATGGTGGTTCTGCTATTTCAACACCTTTATTAGAGGGTGGCTCGACTGTTTCAGCACCCTTATTAAGTAAATTATTCTTTTCCATCTCTTCTTTGTCAGAGTCAGAAGAAGTAATATCATCAATAATAGGCTCAACTATTCTCCCAAATCGTAAATGAATATCATTACACTGCACAAGGAGAACAGGAGATATAGGCTGGTTCTGAATATCAATGACTTGCACAACTTTATTATTAGGGTTAGGGTTTGGTTGTACAGGTAGCTGGGGTATTATTGTCTGATTATTTGGTGGAGCACCTAATGGTAGAGAGAGTGGTTGCTGAAATTGGGAAATTGGTTTGGGAACGGGATTTGTTGAGCTCTCCAGTTTGGGTTCCATTGATTAAAATAAGATTGTTGTCGAGGCCAAGGAGTCCACATTGCAGGGTCTACAAAGGGGGTGTTTGTTTGTTGCATGGGTGGGAAATTCATTTGATTAAAGGGTGGGTATTGCATCTGATTCAAGGGTGGGTAATTTTCTTGATTAAAAGAAGGAAAATTATTCCAACGATTAAATGGCATATTAGAGTTCATACCTTGTCCTCGTGGTTTCCATTGCCTCCTCTGTGTCAGCAAATAAACTGCTTCAACTTCCTCCTTAGTTGGCTGCAATGATGCTTTTATTCCTGGTAAAGAAGGGCATTGTTGAGTTTCATGGTCCTTCTCACAAACGGTGCAAATTGGTACCTTGTCCAATGGGCATTCCCTTAGTGGATGTTTTACTCTCATTTAGGATAGAAAATGGCCAAAGTAGCTTCTACCTCTAATTGTATCTTTTTAACCTGCAAGGTATCAATATGTGAAGCAAAAGAACTTAACGTTTCAGTTTTGAATTCCTCAAGTAGATTACCTATTTCAGCTCTTGTTGCTCCTCCACTGGCTGATTTTTGGACTCTTGAATATGTATTATCCCTGCTTTTTGATCTATTTGTAGCTCCTCTTGAACATCTCTTGCATAGGTTGACAATTTCATCATACAATTATTTAGATATGTCCCCTTTACCAAGCATATTTAGCATGTCTAGACAATCATCCCTTACCCCTTTCAATAATATTGTCTTAAGAATATCTTTACTTACATTGGGGTGATGGGATCTCTATAGATTGTATTGTAGTCTTTCCACAAAGTCCTCCAGATTTTCATCATCCTTCTGAACCATCTTAAATAATTCCTCCCTTTTTTCTCTTGTCCAACATTAATCTTGATATTTGGTCAAGAACTTCTCCTTCATTTGTTCCCATGTTGTTATCACATGACCTCCCAGACTCATAAACCATCTTAGTGCATTTCCTTTTAGTGTTCCTGGAAATAGCTTCAATTTCTGAGCATTAGTAACATAATCATAACTTCTACACAATATATCAAACTCAAAAAGAAACTCATCAGGATCTTCAGAAGATAAACCATGGAAGTTAGGTAAGGCTGAGAGTGGGATATTCTTCATGGGAGTTGCCCCTCTAGGAAGATCCCCAATAGGAAATCCCAAAGTGGAGAGAGAGTTCTCACCTCTTCCCTCTCCTCCTACCTGTCCACCTCCAAAGAGTCCTTCATTGTTTCCTTCCATTGGTTGTTCTCCTGTTGCACTTGCCCGGTCTTCAATGCTTTCTGTTGGTCCCTCAATGTCTTGAACTGGTTCCTCAATGTCTTCTACTGGTCCCTCAATATCTTCTATTGGTTCTTCAATGTCTTCTGCTGGTTCCTCATTGTTTTCTACTATCTCTTCAACCCTTTCAGGGCCCACAACTTCCTCCGTTTCGTAGTTTTTTTGGAGAGAGTGCTGAGTCTTTGGCTTCCGAGAGCTTAGCCTCTGAGAAGTTTCAGCTTTTGAGATAACCTCATCAGTAAAAGTTTTTCTTCCTCTTCTTCCTTTGCCCTTGCCACCTATAGGATTAGTTTTCTTGCGTCCTCTCATGCATTCTGCACATCTAAAAGAAAATCATTAATGCTTTTAAAATCTATGATTGCCTTCCCTGGCAACAGCGCCAAAATGTTGGTCACTTTAATTGCTTATTAATTCAAACAACTAAGTGCTACATAAATTGTCAACCCATGGAAGTCTATTTATTTCAAAGGCAACTATGCACTGTATGTGCTCAATCTCAAAAGCAATAAAAGTTGTAGTAATAGATAAACTAATCACACCTTGCTTGAAGCAAACTAAAGCTCCACTCTGAGTTATAGCAAAAGCAAATTATTGCAGACAATTACCAAAGAATGCTTAATTTCATTAAAGGAGTAATCTAATGAAAAATGAATGAATCTGCAAAGGAAAGCACTAACTATGTTGTAACAGAGAACAGGACCTTATTCCCAAGGCAGGAACCTTCAGCACCTGTTTCTGATTACCATGCTTGCTGACTCACTCTATAAACTCAATTGCCCATAAAACTCTCATGAATTAACTGTAGATGAACTAGATAATGCAGCAATCAATTAGCAAAACAGATTTCAGCAATAATAGATAAACAACATCCAGTAAACAAAACTTTTAGCAAGGTATGGATAAGAAACACACTTAACACACTGCAGAAATATAATGGGTGAATCTTGTGATGAAGGTGAGCCCTGTCCTTCTCACAATATTCCCCAGGAACGAGAACTAGAAAGAAATGTTTAGAAAAATATTTTATTCATCCATCAGTATTTCATATTACAAAAGGATTCCAGTTCTTTTCCTTCAGCTAGACCTTCCCCGCAATCTGTTCATCCCCTCTAATGTATATGTCTCCTCTTTTTAAAGAGGATACATCTAAAAAGAGGAGACATCTATTACAATTGATTTCATTATAAGTCCTATCTTTAACCCAATATACCAAAATAGGAAAATCAGTTCCCCTATTAACAAAATGTTGTTACAATAGTTATGGTAATGCTAACTTTGGAATGTGGTCGTTACAGCCAATGTAGCAGCCTCCTTCGATGATCTTCTTCTGTTGCTATCGAGTCTAGAATGCAAATCGTGGTTGCTTCAGCAACGGGATTTGCTCCTTGTTCTAACTATTATAGCAACATAACCTGTAATAATAGCCCTATAGTTTTCCAGGCTGTTTCAGCAACGTAGACTGCAATGATAACTGTCTCAGTAACTATCTGTTTTCAATCAATAAATTATGAAGATAATGTAATTATATGTAAAATAAATTAAACGTATAGTAATGAGAAGAATTATTGTATACCTTTGGGAAAAGTGGGTTAAAGCAATAATAAGGACTTTAAATATAGGTTGAAAAAGGATGACATAATAGCAAAATATATGGTTAAAGAGGGACAATGTGAGGTCCTAAGAGGAAAATGTGTTTTTAATATAGAAACCCGCATGTGCTCAAAAGAACAGGTCGACCCTAAAAGTCAAGTGAACCTCATTTGGATATCATCATCAATCATTCTTCTTCTCTCTTCTTTGGATTGCCTTGCACAGGTATGGAGTTGGTTCACAGAAAATTGGTTCGTACAGTTCCAAAATAGTGGGGTTCGATCTTTCACCTGTAAATCAGCGTTTTTGATCTGTAGCCATAGGGTTGGAACAAGAAAATCTTGGTTGTAGTCGCACACATACATGTTTCTCAATGCGCCTCAAGTGTTGCAGCCACACGCATGGTCACTAGTTCTGTGCGACTAGGGTTTAGGGTATTGTTGACAGTTGATCGCAGATCTTAATCATTGAATGCAGACTTGGAACTTTGATTTTGATGGGTATTGTTGTTGGGTTCATCTCTTGGATATTGCAAGGTTGTTTTTTCTAGATACTCTTGTGATTGGTGAATTGGAACATTGTACTCTCTATTGGTTGACCGTTTTATGATAATCTAATAAGAAGAAGAATTCGAAAGGGTTTCCCCCCTTCTGTGGCCTTTCCCTAGTCTTTGACAAACTAATGGTGTTTCTTTTTGTGTGTACGTTTCTTCAAATGTTGCTTTATTATTCTGTTGCATAGTTGATGTTATTGTACTTTCAACATAATTGTTATTGATGTTATGATAATATGGGGTGAATGCAATATATGAATGAAGAAAAGTACTTTAATGAAATTATGTAGAGCAAAGAACAATATTTCCCTTAGTGCCACACATTTGTTTCATATTCCACACAGAAATACCTTTCCAACGATGCAAAAATTGTCTTAATCAGAGTCTGTATGAAAAACATATGCTAGTCATAAGTTGACCTTCCTATTTTCACCACCATAATTTAAGAGGATTCAATGTCAGCCCCCATTATTCTTGGAAAATTGACTAGCCACATGATTATGATTAAGAAGAATCTAGAAGAGTCCATATTGTATCTTTGGTTAAGAGTTGAGGTAGTCAAATCTAATCACTAGTAGTCTATTAGGCTATGTTATCACTAAGCTACTATGAGGAAAAGGGGGTTCTATCATTTCAAATGCATTTATTCCACAGATGAGAAAAATCAATCAAGAGGGAAAGGAGATAGAGCACATATAGAGGATTTGTGTAGTGGAGTAGCCCATAGGCCACAACCATACTTCTTTGTACTCACAATCATTTTCTATTCAGAGAAGGAGAGCAGAGCAACCTCACCTTCCAATTGGGTTTGCACCCGAAAGGGTTTCCCAAGTCATATATTGTCTTAAAACGTGGTTTGTGAGTTTTTATTTTTATTTCATCTATTTTATGAATAATTCTAATCTGCATGTATACACAATTAACAATAATCTATATATCAAAAAATCTAAAGAGAAATAAAACCCAAATACTGTAGATTGTTAGATTTTTAAATATAGTTTTATTAGATCCATTGTAATGATCTGTGGAGTGTAATATGCATGTTAGTTTACAGATCACTTATATACCATGATTTTATGGATAAGGTATTCGTTTTCTTTTATGATGCATGTACATTCAAGACAATTCAAAAAAAGAAATTAGGATTCAATTTTTTTCTTTATCTATTAGATGGTTTCTTCGACTTAAAAAAATAAATTGACAACTTGATGGTTAGGATTGTATAAACAAAAACACGTTTATCTTTTCGATTCATTATTATTTTCATTTTTTATGATGTTTTTAAATATGATTCACATTTTCATCATTAATGAATTTGTACACACTTATATATATATATATATATATATAATAATATATATATATATATAATAATATATATATATATATATATATTATATATATATATATAATTTACATTGGATTAGATTGGCCTTAAGGAAGGTGAGACATTTCATGATTTGCCTTATAATTTTATTTATGTGCTTAAAAAGTTATAAGAAAACTATGAATCATCATAATTTCTTTTAGCTAAGAACTTAGGAAGGTATACATTACAATAAATATTTTGAAATTGTGATCTAATGTTGGTATACCCAAGATAATCTAGGAGAAAGTGTTTTTCATCTTCAACCCTCTTATTGTTACAAAGATGACAAATTCTTTTAATTGGTAATATTTTAGGAATTTCCCAATACCATGTTTTAATATAGAGTTAATGAGAGTTTGTTCTTATTTTAATAATGTTGGTTTTCTTCTTTATATTAGTAAGAGAGTTTCTTTTTATGTTATATATTAAGGTTGACCACCTCCTTATAATATATTAATTTTATTTTATTCTCTTAATTCATCTTGGCATTCTAGAATCTCATAGGTTTCTTAATTATGTCATATTCATGGTCATTAGAGCTGAGGTTAACATAAGTAAACATATTTTTTTGTTGAATTATGCAATTATTTTACCTAACCATTTTTCTTTTATAAGACAAGTTTTTTAGTTTGTAATTTGTTTTGATTTTGTAGTTTTTCCTCGACTATTAGTAACCTAACCTCATCTTTCTTCACTTTTAAATAAAAAATTATGAGGTTCAAGGTTTTTTTGTTATACCCATGCTCGAGCTTTATAAGCTTGTTCATTTCCTTTTCATGGATTTGATATCCAATTTAACTTCCAAACTATATAGGGCCACATTGTTATTTAAATTTCCCTCGAACTCTTTAATATTCTTCATTGGATTATATATGTGTTAGAATGGCAAACTCATTTTTAATATCTAACTTCACAAATTAAAGGCTTCAATATTTACATATTCAAAAATAAGCAAAAATGGTGGGATTCAAGAACCACTTATTATTTATACTTGTACAAATTTATTTATAACAATTTTATAACTTAAATAATAAACCAATGTCTTAACATGAACATTTGCATTATCTTTTGAAGGAAAAGTAGCATATCACTCTCATAGAAACATGAATTTTTTGAAGTTATACAAATGTTTCATAAATAAAAATTGTATTTTTCTTTTCAAGGGAAATCATTCTCTCTCTAGGGTAAGAGTGAGGGTTAATACAACAATATTCATAAGCACGTAAACATTACAACAATATCTCTCATCACCATGTCACTCTCAGGAAATTAAACCTAGACAAAGGAAGTAACAACCATTTTATCCAATCATCCAAAACAACTCCAATTGAAAAATAGAAAAAATATATATTTCAAATTCCTACTTTCATTTTTTATACCCAATTTTTATAAATTGAACACATAGTTCTAATAATCCATATTAGTGAACAAAGTGTTATTTTTCAAAATTTTGATTGAAATTAATGTTTTGAAAAAAAATCTTGTACGAGCCATTATAAACTCTTTTACTTATAACCATATTATTATAAACTCTTTTACTTAAAACCATATTGTTTTTTAGTTGGAACATGGAGGATTTTAAATGAGACAAAATGATTACAAGCTCGAGGAGGTTGGTTATAGCATAAGATATAGAGAAGGTTCGCTTCTCGGTATCCCAAGTGGGTCTCAATGACGGGTAGGTTGAATTCACTAAATATTAGTGTTATAAAATGTGTTAATTGAGATTAGCTTGAGGTTTTAATTTTATGTTTGAAAGGAAAAAGCTACACGATTTGTAAAAAAAAGAATTCAAAATATAAAAAAAAATCAAAATACTATAGGAAAGTTATCAAATATTTTTTTATTATATATTTATTTTGAAAAAAATTATGAAATTTATATATAATTCAAAACTAATTCTTCATGATCTTAGAAAAATGTGTTTTTGATTATTTTTATTTAATAAAAGAGAGGAAGAGATTCAATTGTCCAAATCAAAATATAGAGGGATAAGAAGTTCGCAGAAGATTTTCCTAAGACATATATTTTAAAATTATTAAGAAAAATTCCATTCATAGTAAGGGTTGTTGTGGCCTAGGCTAGGTGCGATACTAAAAGTCAGTGTGGCCTAGGCTAGACATGATCCCCACTTGATTTTGAAAACAAATATTATCTAGCAAAAAAAAGATATAGAAAACTATATTTTCAATTTTTTTTATTTAATAAAAAAAAAAAATTTCCATTGCTAAAACGATAAAGGTGACTAAAACAAGAACTTAAAATCGTTAATTTGTTTTCTATCCCTCCTAGAAAAAATGATATAAAAACTATTTAAATTTAAAAGATTGGAATAATAGTTTATGTTCTAAATTTAAATATTCCCGTAAAAATAATTAAATGTAGAAGAGGAAAAAGGCACACTATCTGAAATGCGAAATTTGAAAATTTAGGATATGACCTAAAATGGGTTTGAAAAAAAATAGCTTTAACAATGATTTTTGTATTCTTCTTCAACATAATGGGTCCTTACCTTTTTCCCACCTCCCCAGATACACTCTTCTTCCGTAGTGACCCCTACCCCTTTTTATATAT